>CM052132.1:15497753-15700755 GCA_028454255.1 Halictus ligatus | reverse complement strand
AACACAAGTGACCACTTTTAAACTGCTCATTGCAATATTGAAGCGTCAATTTGTCAAGATTTTGACCCTTGCAAGTTCATATACGTATATGGATTTCATGCATGTGTGTGGTTACACAGAGTCGACCAGCCGGCCCCCTTAACGACCTTGCAACGATAACCCGGGTATTACACCCCGGCGGCAAGGAACACTTCATTTATTTGTATTATATATTGCGTTATTCACCTTTATCGCCCCGAGGATGTTATCGCGCATTCGCCGGTTTCACTGTGCTATACATTTTTGCCGAAGCGGTCAAGAAAGTTTGTTTGGTTTTCGAGATTTTCAGAAAAGAGACGGAAACGAGCGGGTAAGGATGACAAAAACCGAGTCAATTTCAATTAGGTAGTTCTCGTAGTTGTGGACGAACAGTTTGGTAGATAGCTGTGCTCGCGGAGCTGCGAAAGCGAGAACAAAGAAAGAAGAAGGGGCTGATCAATGAGGAAGAGAAGTTTTCGGAAGCGTCTCTCATCACCCACTCTCTCTCTCTCTCTCTCTCTCTCTCTCTCTCTCTCTCTCTCTCTCTCTCTCTCTCTCTCTTTCTCCGGAAGCTCGCCGGCTTTCCGGCTCTCCGGTGCCCTTCCTTCCTCGCGTTTTCGACCTTTTCTCTAATATTAGGCATCCGGCCGGCTGTCGGAAGGTTGTCGCACGGCGGCAATCTTTCGGAAGCCTCGAAAGCACGAGCGCACGAAGCCAGGAAAGCACGAAAGCACGAAAGCACGAAAGATTCGGGTGGTTCCGTTCGCCTGTCTATTCGAGGACACGCGGCCGGATTGCGCGCGCATCTCGGCCGCGCCCCTGTCTCCGCCCCCTGGCCCCGAGAGGCCGCGGTTCTGCCCGTGAAAAAGTTTCACGGCTGGGGCGTTATCGTGGCCCGATCACGGTACGCGAACAGGTATCGCGTTCCGTTCGCGTGCTCGTTCATTAGCTTCCCTCGCGGGAGAGCTGTCGCTTGAACGATCCTCCTCCTCCACCTCCGCTTCCACCTCTTCCTTCTCCTCCTCCACCTCCTCCTCCTCCTCCTCGTCCCACCGACGTTTTAATTTTCTGCTCCCGATCGGCAAATTCACGAACAGCCTCTCTCCCCTTCCCCTCGCCGATGGTCGAACGAAGATCGAAAACCGGCTGGGAAGGGATGATGAAGGAAGAAAGAGACGCGCGGAGGTGGAGGAGACGGAGGAGAGGCACCAGAGGAAGAACGTTACGAGCGGCCTTCCGCCGGAAGAGGACTCATACACACCACGGAGTTTCTAGTTCCTGTCACTCGGGGAGCACCGACGCGACGGGCTCAAACGCGGCTGACCGATGCAACGGCGTGGCGATTCCGTCCTCGCAAAATCTCTCTCTCTCTCGTCTCTCTCTCGTTCGCGTTTCCTTGATATAATTATCGTTCTGTACGTCGAACCGGCGCGACCACCGGAAGCCGCGTTTAAATCTGTAACGCCGCCAGTTCCGCTAATTATGCTCTCCGCGTTCCCCGTTATCGCGTCGGAACAATACGCGCGATAGCCACGGACAGCCTCGTCAAACGGGATTCGACGAGATTCCACGCCGAACAGAGAAAATTCGTTCCCCCGTATCTTCTGCGTTCGCAACGTACGAGCGCGTGTCAAATGCAACGGAAGCTTAATCTGTTATCTTGTTTTCGCGATCGGATGAAATACTTAACTCGTTCGCTGCCCATAACGCTTACAAGCAGACTGCGGATGTTTACGCAATTATATCGTACACCAATATGGTAACTCGACGAATTTTTATTAAGACCGTGTAATATAGCACGCGTTCATTTTCTCTCTCTCTTTCTCTCTCTCTCTCATTATGATTTCAAAAATACCACTGAAAAAGCACGAGGTCGAAGGAACGCTCTGTACGATTAACATTATTTTTAAAGAACTCGCGTGCTAACGAGAATTGACGGAAACGTCCGCGCCGGTCGATTCTGCGATGCGAAGGCGGTCGAATTAGACTTTTACACGGAATCGTTTTAAATTGGAACGACGAAAAGAGCCGGACGATTAGCCCAGATCCACGATCGTGGGTTAATTGGCGGAGCGGCTAATAGAAATGGAAGGTACCGATGAGGATTCGAGCGATCTTCTCAGTTGGTATCGTTATCGGGCGTGTACGGTTGTTGCGCAACGGCCTCGATAGGCGCTTTAACGTCGAGCGGAAATCCGGCGGATTCTTTTAGCCTGCCGTTTTCTTGCCGTTCCGCCGTTCGTTCTCTTCGTCTTTTCCCTTTCCCTCTTTCTCTAGTCGGCTCGACTCGACTCGACGCGGCTCGACACGGCTCGGCGCAGTGGCTGGCGTTGCTCGCTAGCCGCTCGATCATCAGAGAGCCTTGTGCTCCGTTCGAGCCTTGTGTTCGACCGTTTTTCAAAGGCGCTCGTTCATCGGATAGATTGTCCCGTACACACGTCGGAACCGTTCTCCCGAATGCAAACGGATTCGTTGAAAAACGCGGACACGCTGGACGCTCGACGGGCGTAACTTTATAGAAAAGGGAAACCCGAGAAGAGCCTAAGAGGATAGAGTCTGTTAGGGCCTCGGCTCCACCGGTCGGGGATTAATTTTCAGCCGATGAAATCGAGCGAATGGGAGGAATCGACGGGCACCGGCGACGCTCGTCGTCGCGAATCAAACGAAATTCGCTGGACGGTTGCGGTATCACGTAGTACACGTGTCCCGGCGTCCATTTTCGATCCAGGTTCTCGCCGGTCTTTCTTTCACGAGCGCTTCTATCTCGTACGCTTCGGGCCTGACCTAAGCCAACTAGGTTTCGTGATATCCGACATCCGGTCCGGATCATCGTTTGCCAATATAAAAGCGACGACAGATACCGACCGACCCCGGGGCTTCTCTATTCAACAACGATCTCGGCCCGATCCGGCTCGCCCCGACCCGACCCGACCCGATTCTTTCTTACGTAACGGCCGCTTCGAACGTTTCGGAATCGCTGGTTCGATAGACGGCTGTCGTTGGCGCCGTTAAAAACAGACGACAACTTTCAAACGATCCGCGATAGATCCGCGCCGTCTTCCGAATGACAGAGAGATAGAATATATCACTTTATTCAAACGAATAGAGAGAAAGAGAGACTAGCCGGAACAAGGAGCATCGAGAGGCGGTTTCGATAGCAGTGATAAAAATAGTTATCCGGCCACTTTCTACCGGTGGAATTTCCGTTGAATTTCAAGAAAGACCAAAATGCACCGATGAAGTAGGGTAGGGCCGGGAGAAGTGTGCGCGCACACGGTGCGAAGCGCGTGGGCCAGCACCATGGTCGGAGCTGCTTTCTACAAGCTGGCGCGTGCGAGAAATCTTCGGTCGCGCGCGCAGCCACAACCGTGGATATACACCGTGCAAACAGCCCAATCCGCACCGATACCAATTTTACACGCTTCCTCCACTATCACCCACATATGGCCCCGGGGCATTATACAATCGGATTATTTATCGGTGCGTTCTCGTTCGCAAACGCAAACCGCCCGACCGAAAACTCTCGTCATCTTCTGTCTTCGCCTTCTTGCTCGCTGTCCGGCGAATTAATCATGTCGCGGAGAAACAGGACCGTCGAATTCGCATAATTTCGTTCGGCAAACGCGGAGTCGCCAGAAACCCTTCTGGTTTTTCGCTCGGGTTGATTTCGTCCTCTCGGAATGTCGTGGGGACCATAGACCGTAGACTACGGGGGACACGAACGTACATCTATTAATGATAAATAAGAAATTCAAGTGATCTTTAATAACGATCGGCAACGCCGTCTATGCCCATTCGTTCGTCAAAACCAAGTTCCAAACGTGAACGAGCAACAGGTGCTCGAACGCGTCTAGCGCGTCCTTTGATCGAACGCCCACCGGTCTTCGTCCTGTCGCGAACGCGAAACCACGGAAAGGGAAACGATTCGACGCGACCAGCGAGCTCTGGCAGTCAGACAGACAGACAGACAGACAGACGGACGGACGGACGGAGAGACAGGCTGGCTGCAGGCGCGCGAGTTTGACGATGTAATTGAACGCTGTCGAGCGAATTGGCCGTCCCTCCTGACTAGACTTCCCAATAAATCAACCGGTTCCCACGCACGGTACGAAAATCTTCTTAGATCTTGCGCAAATAACGCGGCCATTCGGGGGCGAGCGATTTGCCTAGTAAATCATCTCTCGGAGCTGGACACCGGCGGCTTCGCGGCTCCGTTGGCTCCGGGGAGGAGAGAAGGCTAGGGACTCGACGCGTGGGCGTCTTTCACGAGAGTGTACCCGGACGGAATTTTTGTTTACCGTGGAATTTGCGGGCTGCTAATGGCATCGCGACGCCTACGAACCCCGGGCTAGGCAACCTGTAGCTGTTCGCGTGCTACCGCGTAAGGCGAGGCTGCAAAGAACCGCTGCCCACCAGTTTACTCCTACGAGAAAGAGAACGAGAACCGAGAACCGAGCTCCGATGGAACACGGACGCCGCCGCCTTCGATTTTCCAAAAACTTTCCAGAGGGATCTGACCCGGTCACGCGTATTTTGAAATTTTACAAGGGCAAACCTACGCATCTTTCTCGCCCGTCGGCAGTTCAGCGGGAGTTACTCGCCGCGTTTTGCGAAGCAACTATCTTTGCGGGGAAAAGAAACGAACTTTTCGGTAGAAAAATTCCAAGTGTCCATAAAAGACTCGTCGAGAATCGTTGAGAAAGGTCGGAGATAGGTTCGAACGTTTGCGGAGACACTTGCTCGGTACACCACCCTGTATAGCTTCCGTGGCGACTCCCACGCGAGCGTCGTTTGTTGTTATTGAAACGTGGCTTGAAACATTCTCGAGGAAACGGGACGAGAACGCGAAAAATCGGCAGCCGGAGGATATCGGTACGGTCACCGGTCGCCGGCAGGCCTGCCGGCCCCGGTCACACCTACGGGAAAGGGAAAGAATCTCGAGGAAACCGGCGAGGCTGTTTCTCGCGATTTTATACGTGCTTGGTCGCTCCATCGGGGGAGGGGGCGCGGTGTGTGATCGATCGTCGACCAATTGGATCGCCGCTATTTCCCCGCGGACCGACGAACGAGTTCACCTACGCGTCGACAAATCGCGAGACCGAGCGAATTATCAGCGGCTTCGATCACCGCGAAACTACCCGATCGCCGTGACACACCACCTTTTTTCGTATATGCTTATCGCTAAAGCGCCGAAAATGACGCGGCAGCGTACCAACAAGGCTTCGATAAGGAGGTGCAATCCAGCAACTCGGCAGGATAGCCAAGACGAATTCCAAGTCTAATTGATTGGCGAAGTTCCAAAGATAACGATCGCATGGAAAACAGCAGTCTTTGCTCTCGGAGCGCTCCGGTTTTGCTCCGATTCTGCTCCGCGAACTGCGGTGCTACGATAGATGGGCACCGCCTACTTTCTCGGATAAACTGTCGCGAAAATATCGCCGAGAACATTCGGAAATACTCACGTCTTTGCTGGGCACGCAGAGAGGGGTTCCTTCTTTAACGATTCCCGCTTCGACCATCACGCCCATCACGATAGGATCACGAGAATTGAAGATGTGCTGAAATCGAGGCCAGTCGTCTTTTAGACGGGTGAAAGAAGAGAGTCGAGTCTAGCGAGGCGAACACGCTATCTCGCTCCACTACTGTCAACCGCGCAAACGGTATGAATCCGAGGCGATACCTGCGGTAATATGCGAAGCTTGCACGGGAACACGGCGATGTGCTTGTTCTCGTCTCGCTTCCGCTGCTTCAGCTCTTCCCTGTACGAGGTGAACTTGTCGAAGAGGTGGTAAATGATGTCCGCCTGGAAGATCTTCACCCCGAGGGAATCAGCCAACTCCTGGGCGTCTCTCTCGATCTTCACGTCGAACGCGAGGATCGTGGCGTATCTGCGAAATCAAAAACACCTTGTCAACATCTTTCGCTAGGTTCTCTGATTCTGGACGATGCCTTCGAGGTCCACGTTGCTCCGTAGAATCTCTAAGTGCAGTTCTCGGACATATGTACTCACTGGCTATCGTGTTCCAACATGATGGAAGCCTTCATGACATCCTTCTTGACAACAGGACCGATACGAATGCCAGCGTACTGTAACACAATTCGAGAAACGTTGCGATAAATATCATCGTCTTCTTCGTGTTCGTTTGCCTCTCTTTCATCGTTGTGTAACAGACAGAAACTCGGCTGCGTTCGATACCAGAAATCGACGGATCGCTTTGAATTTTCTAGTCGAACGGTATCCGTGAGGCAACGTTTCGCTAAGAGAAAAAGGGACCCGGCGACTTCGATATCTCCGTTAGATCGAAGACCCGCGATTAGGCGAGCGTATCGTCGGTCGGTTGTAGGTGCGTTTATTTCTACGTGTCGCGTCTCGTCGCGTTTCGTCGCGTCTCGTCGCACCAGGCGGGCCGAATCCGAACAGCATGCGTCACTAGTTATTTTTGCGGCGAAACTGACACACACGCTCGCGCGCATACCGTTCCCCGTGTATTTATGTTACGGTGACAGTGGTTTATGTTTTAGCTGAATATTTTGTTTTCCTTCCGACTACGGAACTACGTTGCGCTCCCGTACGCGTTCCCGGTCCGAACGCCGCGCTCCTTTGCAACGAGCGGACCTGCGCGTCTTCGATTCTCATTTTTTCCCCCGAAATTTTGTCTCGACAACGTTCAAAGGAATTCAAGTTGCGCGCCTGCGACGTGCGAGATACACCATTGGAATGGCAAACTCGCGCGTCTTTGAAAATCGGAGAGAAGTCGACCAGCTTAATTTCGATCACCGTTCGAAAGAAACAGATTTTTCGAAATAAGCTCACATTGACCGTCTACTATTTGGGCTTCGATTTTTTT
The DNA here is from genome assembly GCA_028454255.1 of Halictus ligatus. Classification (NCBI taxonomy): domain Eukaryota; kingdom Metazoa; phylum Arthropoda; class Insecta; order Hymenoptera; family Halictidae; genus Halictus; species Halictus ligatus. Next base: position 15,693,889 of record CM052132.1, on the reverse strand, counting down.
TTCCCGCGGGGAATTAAGGAAACGTCGATGCTTATAAATTTGCACAAGGTTTCAACTAGAGATTACGGTTTTGGACGTGTATTGAGGATACACGTATTCACGTTTCACGTGTACTAATATACAGTCAGTCCAATAAGTATCCGTACGCTCTTAAAAATCGCATAACTTTGTCAATATTCGACTATACTACTTGAATTTTTTTGAGAAGTTAGAACAATTGGATCACTGCATACAGTGAAAACAATTTTTTACAAAAACTGCGATTGGTCGAAAGTGCAGAGAAAATACTAAAAGTTGTATTTTTCAACTTTCTTATGTGGACTTTCATTGAGAATGTAGAAAGTACGATTTGTGGATCTGTATGAATTATACATGTTCTGAGAATTTCATCGAAATCGGTCAACGTTGCAATGAGCTGCAGATGTTCCAAAATGATCACATAAGGGCAAAATTCCCTGAGAAGGCCAAAATTCTGCGACTTTCGCCCTTAAGTTTTCATCATTAAATGTTTGTAGCTCAGTGCAATGTTGACCGATTTACATGAAATATCCAGAATATGTATAATTGACACAGATGTACAAAACGTACTTTTTAAATTTTTAATATAAGTCCGCATAAAAAGGTTGCAAAATACAACTTTTAGTACTTTCTCTGTAATTTCGACCAATTGCAATTTTAAGTTCTGACTTCTCAAAGAAATTCAAGTAGTATAGTCCAATATTGACAAAGTTATGCGATTTTTAAGAGCGTACGGATACCTATTGACTGACTCTATATCCGTATTTTAATCCGTATACTTCTTTTATCACGAATACACGGGTACTGAAGTAAACGTGTACACGTGCGTCGATATAAGGTTTGATGCTATAGTTGCAAGATCTTCAACTCGTGTTTAAGACTTATTGGAAAAAACGTACTGAACAGGTTATGCAGAAATAGATGCAAAAAGTCTCGAAATTTGTGAATGCGAATGGACAATAATAGAATCTCTTACAGATTTTGAGATCGTTTCACATAGTAACAACATTTTTTTGTAGAGAAAGCCAATCTTGTGTCCCAATGGTGGGACCTATAATAAAAAAAAGTCGTCGAAAAACATTTAAACATACGTGATAATAATATTTTGGCTACAATAAAGGAAACATTAATTTCCGAAATGACAAAACGTTCCGAATTCAAATGCAATAACGGTGATACTATTTCACTGTTCCATATAGCTCCCTTTTTAGATCCACGGTATAAAAATCTTGAACATGAAACAGTGAAAAGTGAAATGTTTGCTCGAAGACACTCCTGTTCGAGAAGTAAGGACAGAAATCTCAAAAAATAAAAGTGACCTTCAATTCCTTTACGATGAAATAAACGATGTTAATCATTTAGATGCCGAATTTGAAATGTACATCTCTGAGCCACAACTACGGTTTGATTTGGATCCATATCAAAGGTGGAAGGCAAGGACCCACAAGTATTAAAAAATATCCGAAATCGCTAAAAAATATTTAACTATGCCAGCCACGTCAGCCACGTCTGAACGGTGCTTCTCGTCTGTTGGAAATAAGCAAAAAGGAGCCGTCTTTTGCCGGAAAATGTAAACACTTTGATTTTTCTTCCTCAAAATAAACAGTTAATTGATTAAGGTTTATTAACAGAAATTATGCTGTTTGTTAATTTTCAAAACCTATCATGTTATCTCTTGTATATTTCAATGTACTATCCGTATATCCGAGTATCCGGGTACTTGGATACACGTGTTCACGTGTATCAAAATACACGGATAATACACGTGTACCCGTACATTCAAGTTCACAGTTATACGCGCATTATATTTTGATACACGTGAACACGCGTATCTGTGTATTAAATAGTATCCGGACTTATGCACGGATATATTAATTACACGAGTACACGTGTGTTTTCAATACACGTCAGACAGGGATCATTAGTTTCAACGCATCGCTGTAAACATTTCTTGGGACGAATTCGAACCAGCGGAAAAAATGGCTAAAGGGATAATTCTCGGGAAGAGAATAGATGAAATAGTCGGAGAGACGAAGGACGACTCGTCGCCGAGAATTTTCGAAGATAAGACTGGTTTTTAAGACTTCCGGTTGCGTCGTCGCATTCCGATATTAGAAGGAGATACGGCCGGTCGGTGGTTTTTTACGCGGGCCACCGTAACGCATCCTCCAACATGTTCCCCGTCCACGTTGATGCCCCGACGTAACAGCGTACACGTGTTTCGACCTTCTTTTTTTTTTTCTTTTCGTCGTGTCGGGGGGCAACTTATTAGGATAATCGGCCCTTTTTCTGCTCAATTTTTCAAGCGTTTCCCTTCTTCGAGCTTCCCGCTTCTTTCGATTTCGTAGGCGGGCGACCTGATCGTTGAATCGTCTATCTTTCGTAACTATTGCCTGTGCTTATTGTTATACATATATTACGTATAGAAAGGCGTCCGGAAGCGTACGGTGCATCGTTCCGAACACGCGAGAGCCGTTGTGAGCGAGGCTTTAGGTATCTAGCGGCGAATCCTCGGGCGCAAACCCGGTGAAACTCTCCCGCGACCTTTACGTAATGAATGAACGAGTGAACGAAGAACCGGCGCGGCGCGGCTCGACGCGGCGGCAATGAACGATAGAGGAAAAAAGAAGGAAAAACGGGGGAGCCAATTAGAAGGCACCGGCGCTCCATAAACGAGCCTACTCACCGAAACACCGGCAGAGAGCTAGTCATGTTTCATTGATGAACGGTGAACCGTTCCGCCGCACCGTACCGCACCGTACCGCACCGTTTCGCCCATCGCCGTGCGATACCATTCGCTGGAAAAAGGAAAGAGGACCCCAGTCGATCGGATCAATGAAAAAGAGAGAACGTAAAAAGGGTGTAGCGTGGGCGTGGGAGGAGGCCAGGCAACGTGAGGGGGGTGGGGAATGCTGACCGAACACCGGCCGAACAATAGGCCACGCCGCGGATCGAACGACAACAGACTCGGCACAATCGATACCATCATCGATCGCGTCCAACTACACGGTTCTGCTCCGTAAACATTACATTTCGCAAATAGACCCCCGACCCGGACGTTTTCGGCCAATCGAAACGAGGCTCCAAAGCACTATCGCAAAGGTTAAAAATACTTGCGAAGATACTATGGGGTAGGGGCCCAATTACTGTGGGGGGTACCAGTCACTGTGCCTATATTAATTATACTTATTTCTAAAGCATAGTGAATATTAAAAAAAGAGATTTATATATATCAGTTAATAATGTTATGCTACATACTATATATATATATACATACTATATATATATATAACATATTAACTGATCTCTTTCTCCAATACTCATTATGCTTTAAAAATAAGTGTAATTAATAGGAGTGCGCGGGTACCCGAGCCTCGGGTCAAGTCGGGCAACGATCGAGTCGGGTCGGGTCGGGGTCCCGAAAGTTTGCAATATTCGGGTGCCCGTCATTAAAAAAGATAAAGTGCCACGATTGTTTTCTGAAGCTGGAAATGTTGTCACAACCACGAAAACAAAACTGGTATCGGAAAAAGTAGAGCAATTATGCTTCCTACACGCGAATTCAAAATACAATACTGTTATTTCACATAATGTATTCGAAATTATTTCTTTTCGTCGCGAAGTTCGAGAACCGATTACACGGGAAATACAAAAATCATTCTGAACCTGCCAGTGAAAAGAAAAGATTGAACTGGAAAATCATAAAACAGCATTGTACTTACATATATAAATACAACTTTAACTCCGGGTACCCGAATATTGCAAACTTTCGGCACCCCGACCCGACTGCCATTCCGGGTACCCGAAGTTTATAAACTTTCGGGATCGCGACCCGAACCCGAAATTTCGGGTACCCGCGCACCCCTAATAATTAATATAAGCACAGTAATCGGTACCCCCACAGCAATTGGGTTCCTTTACCCTGGTTAGATACTAAAGTGGAGCGGGTCGGAAGCGATCGGTCAAAGTTCGAACCCATTTGCGAAGCTTAGGTGCTCGAGCCCGTTTCTGCTCGGATAAAAGGGCTGCTGCGTCCCAGCGCAGCCCAGTGCGGGGACACGAGAAAGAGAAAGCGAAGGGAAAGAGACGGAGGTTCCACGGAGAAAAGACGGACAGATGTTGCCAGCGAAAGAAATGCTGGTACAAACGGGAGAGGAAGACGGGAGAGGAAGTCGGGAGAGCAACAGAGAGCAACGGAGGGGTCCCTCCGGAGAGAGAGGGAACGCTTCCGGCATTAAAAACCGGCCCGCAGGCCACGAATCCTCTTCAGCCTCTCGTCATAAACCGCAGAGAACATTTTGTCGAACGATTCGTAGACCACCCCGTACCACCACGTACATGTACGCGCGCTCGTAACAGATACAGAGACAAGCGATTCGCAAATATGGCAAACCGCGATCATAGCTGCGAGAATTATCAATCCTTTCGATCACGGGGTTCAAGATTGCCGAGGAAAAAGGGCACAGGTTGGCTGGATGGGATTGACGAATGAACAGACGGATAGAAGGACGGACCGGAGGTGCAGCTCGCTCCTCTCCTGCAGCAGGAAAAGATGGCTCGTTTCCTCTCGCATTGTTTTTAACCGCGGTGTATAAGCAGCTATACCGGGACATGGGAGCGGATATGCGGAGCGCGGACACGCGAGTGCACGCTCTGTCGGCCCTGTGCTGCCGGCATCCTACACGAGCCTTTCCAACGAGAGCTAGAGAACCCGCTTCTCCGCTTCTCCACATCTCCTGCAAAGTCAACGCGAATCCTCGCGTTGCGGATACGTTCGTAATTCCCGATCGACAGGCTCGAGTATATTCATAACGCCATAAGCATCTTAACCTTTCATCGTTACATGTTTGTAGCTTATTGCAATGTTGACCGATTTAGATGAAATATTCAGAATATGTATAGTTGATACAGACGTACAAAACGTACCTTTTAAATGTTTAATATGAGGCTGCATAAAAACGTTGCAGAACACAACTTTCAGTACTTTCTTTGTAATTTCGACCAGTTGCAGTTTTAATCAAACATTTTCTTCGCGTTACGTAGCGATCCAATTGTTCTGACTTCTCAAAGAAATTCAAGTAGTATAGTCCAATATTGACAAAGTTATGCGATTTTTAAGAGCGTCCGAATATTAGCGGGAGTCACTGTATATACTGACTAGTTAGGGGTGTGCGAGAAGCCGAAATATCGGGAACCCGACGATCGGGGCGAGTCGGGAAGAGGTCGGGCCGGGTTCCCGAAAATTTCGAGATTCCCGAAAGAATCTTGCTGATACGCGACTCAAGACAAATCGTCGTGTTTCGGAGAGTACGAATACTATTGGGTTGTCCGGAAAGTTCGTGTCGATTTTTACGGGAAACTCAAACGCACTACATTTAAATTTCGATATACATTTATTGAATTATTATAAGTGCCGTTTTTTCCCATAATCTTTCTCCATCTTTCACGCAACTTGCGTTTTCCGGCGAAATACTTTTAAATACGATTTTTTATGTTGATCAAAGAGTTAAAGTTTTCGTCATTATGGGAATTGTGTGTTGACCTAATGAGATGACTGGTTAATAGGATGAATGAGGTAGCACATTCCAACGAAGCTCCAACAGCTTTTGGAAGAAAAAAGCATAAAATGCCTATAATTCGCTCTGTTTCCTTCCATGTTTAAGAGCGTATAAAACTAACAAAAGTTAATGTATCCTAATCAAACTTTTTTCTAAAAATTGCTGAAAGATCACATTTGTAGACTATGCACACATACCATTTGTTTTCAATCTCATTCTGACATATTCAGACCTATCCTAATGCCACCAACAGAAAAACGGCACGAACTTTCCGGACAACCCAATACTTCGTGGAGAACGATTTCTGAAAGACTTCTGATCTTGCCGTTTTGTAAAAATCTTCGCATTCCCTTCCCGCTTATACTTGCGCGTGCGCGCGCACGTGTGTGTGTCTGGCTCGTGTGATCGGCGCCGAACAAGACCGAAACGTTAATCGGTACGTGGCCGCACTGCGAAAACACTACGGTTAATTGTTAATCGATACGCGTGGTCCTCGGCTCGTTCCGAGAAGAATAGCGCGTGTCCCGGTTAAACTATTTGTTCCGATCTTGCTCGGCCAAACAGGACGAGGACAGGAAGACGCTCGGCAAGAATGTTTGATTCGCCAACGCCATCATAATCAAGCGAATATGCGTACGTATGCGCTACGGATCCGTTGTCATAGTCGGAGCCGAAGCCGGGGTGGAGCAGCTCGCTTCGTAAATACTAAGCGCTCCCCTACGCTTCCAACGTGTATCCACTAGCCCCGCACAATCAACGACGCGCAGGCCACTTAATCCGTCCGCGATCGAATCAAACCGACTCTGACCGAGCAGTCGTAACAAAATTCCATTGGCTCGCCGATCACCCGCAATTAATACTCCCCCACCCCTAAAAAAAACTAGTACGCGACGCTGCTTCGTGGACTCGTTGGTTCCGAATTGTGCAAGCAATCCTAATTTCATAAGCAAGTTGTCCGAATGCTGAGATGGAAGAGGAGCTGTCAAAGAACAATGCCATAGCAATATACACAGACGGAAGCAAAATGTCTGATAGAGAGTTTGTGGGCACGGCGTGTATTTGTCCTGGAATTAATATGGAAATTAAGAGAAATCTGAGCAATGGGGCTTCTGTTTTCACTGCGGAATGTATCGCTCTAAATGATGCTTTAGATGTCGCTGTTAAAAATATGGATCGTAAATTCGCAATTTTTTCTGACTCACTAAGTGCCTTACATAGCCTCATTAGCTGTAAAGTGAGAATCAAAACAAACAGTATCATACTCGAGATAAAAAGGAAATATAATATTTTGTTAAAAAACAATCAGAACAGCAATGGCATTAAATTTTATTGGATCCCCTCCCATAAGGGTATTCAAGGTAATGAACTTGCGGTAAGTCTAGCTAAATCAGCCACAGAAACCTGCAATGCCTCAACAGTACCAATCCCATTTACTGACTTGTATGAGGAGTTCAAGAGAAATGCGCATATGCAAACCAAGAAGACTATAAAAGAGCAAGGCTTGGTGAAGGGGAAAATATTTTTTAACCAATATTATACTGGAATGTCTAAGCCATGGTTTAAACACGAACGGCTCTCGCGAGAATTTATTGTAACTATTAATCGGTGCAGAGCCGATCATTATAGTCTTAATGCGTCTCTATTTCGTGTAGGAATTGTTAGTGACCCGAAATGCGACTGCGGACATGGTAGTCAGGACATGAATCATATTGTTTGGCAATGTAGTCTCTTCGATGTACAGCGATCCGGGCTAATTCAGCAGTTGCGTGAAATTAACCTTCAGTTGCCCTTAAATTTGGAAATGTTGATTGCTCGACCCAATATTGGGGCTTGTCTTCTCATTTTTAAGTTCTTGAAAAAATGTAAGATGCAAATTTGATTTAATTTAATGTGGACTGTGTATGTATGAATGTGTATATGTATGTACTGTAAACTGCCTCGGTGCGGCTGAAATAGATCTCGACTGAGATCTGAAATGCCTATAATAAAAAAAAAAAATCCTAATTTCATCGTGTCTCGTCTTACTGATCTCGCTGTTTTTCTCAGCACTGCCATCGATTTCGCGTTCAACGGAATAACGCCGAAGTGCTCGGTAGGTTGAGATTTTATGGAAAACGCGAAGCTCGCGCGCGTTGTCATGCTCCAGGACTACAGCCAACAGACCGCAGGTAGGTGGATTTCGAGTATCGCGACACGACCTTAAACGGCGCAACGAAGAAATGGGGACTATCCGGAAAGAATGACTATACGAGCAATCGCGTCGGTTGGAACGAGGCCACGGGCCGACGCGTGCTGGTTCGATCGAACGGGACCGAGGTATCGATAGCCGGTCGGCCTCCGCCGCCCACGCTCCGCCGAAAAGGGAGAGAGAGAGAGAGAGAGAGAGAGAGAGAGAGAGAAAGAGAGGAAAAGTCGATCTTCGAATCGACGAAGCATTCCTGCTGCTCGAGGAGACCGGTGCATGGCACTCGTGGCTCGTCCGCGTGGCGCAATCATGCTCGCACGCCTTATGGACATGAGGACGCGCGTCCGCCCGTTCGTCGATCCGTCCGTCCACCCACGCCGCTTTTGCTCCGAGTGTGGGCAGTTTCCTGTACGTTGGTCACGTATTCCTTTTTCCAGCCCACACGCGTCCGTGTGCAAGCGTTCCTCTGTGTCGCCCGCTATCGCAAACGCAAACGCAAACGCAAACGCAAACGCAAACGTAAACGCAAACGCTCGGGACACCTCGAAGAATCGCTACTTCTAACTTTCTAGGTCCACGCACGCGATTCTGTCGAATTCGTTCGCCTACGTTCGCTCCTCTTGAGTAGGTCCTAGCATAAACTTGATCCAAACATCGACAGCCCACGCAACATCAACATCCCTTCCTGTAACTCCTCTAGACTTACGCTTTGCTTTTCGTGGGTATGTAGATCCTAGGCGCAGTGATTGCTTCCCTCGAGCCGAGGTTTCTGGGCCGAAACTTCTCCGCTCGATGAAACGGGTTACGTAGCCGAACCCATCGGTGGGATTTGTAAGTCGCAAAGAGAGGCACGAAGGAGCATGGGAGCTCGGAGGAACGGAGGATCGGTGAACGAAGGAACGAGAGAAAGAGCAAAGGAGACGAGAGCCACCGTGTCTCTTTTGCCCACTCCTCTTCTCTCCTCTCTCCATATACTCCCTCCTGCGTGCCATATGTAAAACGCATAGCCGCGATGCGGTGCGGCGGAGGGAATGTACTTACGGCTGACTACGTGCGTGCGTGCGTGCGTGCGTGCGTGTGTCGCGTATGCCAGCGATAAAACCTGACGTCACGAGCCACGTGATCGTACGATACGGTGGGGCAGCCCATTCATAATCCGAGGAAGGACAGGCTTAAGGCCGTTTCGGACATTACCTCGAACCGAACGACGTACCAGCCTTTTTTCCTCTTTCTTTGCTTTCTTTCGTTCCGTTTGTCTTTCTCTCCCTCTTCGTCTATCCTTCTCTCTCTCTCTTTCTCTCTCCCTCCCCTTTCGCTCTTCTACTCGATGGTTCTTGAACCACGGCTGATGCACCATCGACAGCTCCGAACACCGTCGAACGACGATAATGCTCGAACGACGCTGCGAACTCGTGCGACCAGCCACGTCACCTCTCGAATCTCTCCCGAGAGATTTGTCTCTCTCCAGATCGTTTCTCCTCGATCAAAATGTCACGCGAAATTCTCGGTTCCCCAGTCTTTCGAAATCCTTTAATATTTCCAAATCGGTGCATTGCGGTTAGAATGCTTCGTTTACTCTGTTCGCTTCGAACTTGAACGAACTCGTAAACGCTGCTTCGTTCCGATCTCGCTTTCCTCCGTGTGGATAAATTCGACGAGATCGTTTTCGATCGGTGTCGATTGCGTCTAGAAAATTCGGCATAATGTTCGCGTTAAAATTATGTCCCCCTCTGAAAAGGCTTAAGAGGAACGAGAAACCGGAGAGCGAATTTTAATTGTTCGTTGCTCGAAGAACGCGCGCCCGTGTCTTATTTTACCGAGGCTCTCGAACGTCTCTCGGCTCGCACGGAGGCCACTTATCCATCCTCTTTGCTTCGCCAATCTTTGCCAAGTGACGAAAGATCGTAGAGGAACAACCATTCGTTCGCAAGGCTATCTATCGTGCAATTTAACGTGGACTATTTTCGACAGACCTCTTTCAAAATTTCATTGTTTACCGTTTCCTCCGGATTTCCTGTTTGGCTCGAGCATCAATGACACACCGTCGGGTGAACATCGCCGTTCGCTATGGCAACGAAACGCGACGCGCAGAAGAGTGCAAAATTCATGCGGTTCTCGGTACTTCGATAAATCTCCCGATCTCTCAAGTATACTTTTCTCGATCGTCGACGATCGCGCGCGCGGTCTTGCATAATTCCTGAAATCTGCCAGCCTGCAATAATACCGATATCGACGTGTCGTTGGGCGTAATATTATCTTCGTTGCTTCCGTTAATATCTCGTCCGCTATTCTAAATAATCATGAACAGGCATATCTCCTTTCTGTCTCCTGCATTTCTTACTCACCGATATTTGTTGTTTTACAAATCTCTCGACTCTTTGCTTGTACCGTTATCGCGAGCGACCTGATAAATTCGTGCTCTGTGTATACAAATACCGCTGGAAAAAATTGTATTATTTCATAAAAGAAATTCGCGATGACGAGTACGTGACTAAGATATTTTTTTACTGTTAAAGGATGTTTCTCCGACACGAACAATGACCCCAATAAAAAGGTAGAGGCGTCAAATATTTTCGCGAATCCTCGAAATGGGAACGTTTCTCGTGAGAGTCATTTTTACGAAGGAGAGTTTCCCAGCGTGAAAAGTCCCATGACATGCAAGAACACCCTTGCGGACGCATGTAAGGCGTGCGAGGCGTGCGAGACGTGCAAGGCGTGCAAGGCGTGCACATGGATGCACAACACGACTGATAGCTCGATGGATCACAACTACAAGTACCGTATGCGACCAATGAGTCGTATCCTGCTAAACTGTTAAGAAGGAAGTGGTTCGTTGCTGTCTCTTCTCTCTCGCTCGCCCTCCCGTTCCACACTTCACCGGTCTCTCTCCGGCTCGTCCTCCTCTCCTCTGCGCGGTCTCTCTCTCTCTCTCTCTCTCTCTCTCTCTCTGTCTGTCTGTCTGCCTCCTTCGCTGTCTATCTTTCTGCTGGTCGCACTATTCGCTCCCGCGGTTACGCTTCGCTCTGGACGCTCTATGGCGTTCCATCATTGAACGCGAAAATCGCACGAAAGGTCGATAATAGAACCGTCTACAACGACCTATTCAACGCCATTTCGGGAACCTATCCTACCAACATCGACAAATATGCATTGTCCCTTTTCCAGTTACCGAAACAGATTTCGGAAAGCATCGAAGACTTTCGGTGAAACTCGCAAATATCGCGACACCGTGTACATAGTCAGCCGCACGACTAATCGAACAGCAGCCGAGCCCGTAAAGCATTTCCGATTGCTACTTTCCCATCCGCGTTAACTTTGAATTCTGAGAAACCTGAGATTTCGTATGCTAGGCTCTGCGAATGTAATCGAATAAGAATCAAAGGAACGAGAAACTCACTGGTATTTTGCTGCTCTTCAGGAAGTCTAATAACGCTTCGAGCGCGCCTAAAGTCGACGCCTGCACGTAGACGCCGCGTTCTGCGAGCCGAATATTCCCAAGGGCACTGCTCAACTCTTTCGCGATCTCCTCCTTCAAGATCTCCACCTCGTCGGGCTTCTGGGCCACTTGCAGATTCAAGCCTGTTCGAAAGATAGAGAACCATAAGATTAGCTCACCCCTGCGAGAGGATCATGTGCAATAGTGTGATGGGAAAAATATGATTCAAATCAAATAGTATACATGCGACCGGCAGCAAGAAATTTTACCTGCGATAGCCTTTTCCAAATCCTTCGCAGCGATCTTCACTCCCTGTGCTGCTTGTACTTCCCGATGCTCGATGTAAGCGCTCTAGAAATGACAATGCAAGTATTATACAGGATTTTCTGAACCGCTCCTCTCCAAAAACAAGAGGAGGTGGACAAATAGAGTTGATTCGCATTGTATCGCCTCCGTGCGTTTACCTTTACTCTTAATTCCTTCAACGGCTGCGGCATAAGAAGCGAACGTATTTGGGTGACTATAGGACCATCGGTGCCGGCGACTATCATCGTCTCGCCTTCCCTCAACATTCCATTGACTAGAATACAGTCTATCGTAGTACCCAAACCTGGCAGCGCTTTTACTTCCAAAACTGTAGCTTGTAGCTCGTCGCTGTACATAAGTCTCTTAGCTAGGGGGCCTTGGCAGGCGTCCACGATCAATGACAACAGGTTACCCATGCCCTCGCCTGGACGAGAAGAAAAAGGATGTGTTTCTGCATATGTCGTACTTACGATTGTCGTTGACGATTAAATACGCATAGCGTATTAATTTACCTGTGATGGCGCTAGTGGGAACGAGGGAGACGTAACTTCTAGGATCGGGATTCTCGTAGAACAACGCGGCGTTCAGACCCTGCTCGGCAAATTGCACAATCACGTCCTTCGAACGTTTCTCAAATTCACGCTGCGTGTTAGTAGCTTGACTTTTTACAATATCTTGTATATCCTTCCGGTTCATAGTTTGCCAATCGTATAATCTACAAACATTCTGTTAGTATCGTTTCGCCGTGCAACGAACGTTTCGAACTATGACTTCTGATACCTTACCTATCTATCTTATTTAAAGCGACTATAAAAGGGCATTTCTTCGATTTCAGAAGACCTATACTCTCAATAGTTTGTGGCTCTAGTCCGTGCATAATGTCTACTACTAATATCGCTATATCACAAAGAGAAGATCCTCTGTTCCTTAAATTACTAAACGATTCATGGCCAGGTGTGTCTATGATCAGGAGTCCGGGGATTTTGAATATTTTATCGGCAAACTGAAAGAAGAAATCGCAATGTTGTCTCGTCGGACATTGGACGGAGTATATCAAAGCAAATACGACGGCAAAACCTACTCCTTTAACGTGTCTCGTTGATTCTTGAATGGCATCGATGGGTACGTTCGTTGCACCGATTTGCTGTGTGATACCTCCTGCTTCGCCATCTTGTACGTTCGTTCTCCTGAGCTTGTCCAAAATCTTGGTTTTACCTGTGTCGACGTGACCCAATACGCAGACTACGGCAGCCCTAAGATTATCCAGCGACTTCTTTTTCTCCGCTTCTATCCTCCGACATTGTATCCGTACTTTGGCTCGTTCCTTCTTTCTCATCGCGTCCGATACTTTATCTTCCAATTCACTGTCGTCTTCGCTCTCCTCGGATTCTGATTCGCTGCCACTTTCGCTCTCCGACTCGCTTTCTGACGAGTCTTTAGCGATTTCATCGGTTTGTTTCGTCTTTGTGGCTGATTCCTTGCCCGGAGTTTTCGGTACATCATCCGATTTATCTAGTAAGCAACAGGTATCTTAATAAAAAAGAGAATATTCTACGTATAACAAAAATATGTTACAAGTACAATCGTAACAGCGATATACCTTCTTCCTGTTCTTCTTCGCTGCTCTCAGCGTCCCACGAATCCTTAACATCCTCAGCCTTCTCTTCAGAGTTTTTCATCTGTTGATCTACAATTTCTACTTCAACCTTATCTGTGTCCGTCATGCTGTCGTCCATTTTATCGTCATCCTTTTCGTCGACACTCGTTTGTTGTTTCAATTTATTCGGCCTTATACGGGTTCCTGAATCGATATATTATTATAGACAATTCTTGTACTCGATTATATTCTATATTATGCAGATTATTTTCCATTACCTGCCCTGGGTTTCTTTTCTCCTACTTCCGGCAAATCCAAACCTTGAGCCTTGAGCGCAGCGATCATAGCTTGCGCTCTTGCTCTGTCCTGTTTCTGTTTTGTCGTTAGAAGCTTTCCCTCCGCTTTCAGTCTCTCTTTCCTCTGCTTCTCCTTAAGTTTCTTCTTTTCCTTACGCTCCTGTTCGAGACGTATCAGCTCCTGACGTTGCTGTTCCCGTACCTCTTCTTGCTTCAGCCTTTCTTCCTCTTCTCGTTTCATCCGCTCTTCCTCCTCCTTTAATTTCTTTAATGCCTCCTGCATCGCAGCGATAGTCTTCTTTCCAGGACCCTTTCCTATTGTACACATTTAACTATACTAAATGTGGACACAAACTAATGTCGTGTCCTAATGAATCCATAGCTCGTAACATGTTCACAGCATCAGAGAAATTTTATCGAACTATGCTCTACCTTTGTCCTTCTCTTTGATCTCCTCTTTTGCTCCTTTCTTCTTCTTCTTCTTCCCATCCTCGCCTTCGGCTGGACCGGTATCCATATCTGTAGTTTCGGGTACCGTCACCTCTGGCTCCTTCTTCTGTTCCTTCTTTGATTCCTTTTTAGTTTCTTTCTTGGTTTCATTTGTCGGAGGTTCTATATCGTTCTCTTCATTTTGTTCCGTCTTCTTCACTATTTCCTGTTGCAATTAAATAATACATAATAAATTTTACTGTCTCTCCCATATACGAAAGAGGAATAACTATAATAATTACATACCACTTTCTTTAGAGCCAATTTCTTTTGTTTCTCCCTCTCTTTCTTCTCTTTCTTCTTTTGTGCAGCAGTTTTTACAGTACTGATTTCAATGTCATCGTCCACATCGTTCTCATTCAGTCCATCAGAAGCCTTCAGCTCTTCTTTAATATCAGTAACTTCAGCCTTTTCCTTTTTCTTACCTTTCTTTTCCTTCTTCTTTTTATCCTCATCATCATCGCTATGCTGCTCAACTGGCTCGCTTGGTTCCTCTTTCTTTTGTCCAGAATACTCCAGTTCCAATTCAGCCAATACTTTGTCGATATCCTCGTCGCTATCATTGCGCTTTCTTCTGGCTAAGAGAAAAAAAAAGCAAAAATTCTAGTAATAGAAAGTCATTATACCAAAATAAAAATATTAAATGAAAATATTAATAAAAAGCATATTTATTCAGAAAATGAGAAATAATTTATTTCTTATTTAATAAATTTCATTATGTTATGTAATAACAATGTTGCAATCAGGTGCAAGCAGAAATTTGACCTTAGATTTGTTCAATTATTTAAACGGAGTTGAGTTCCAATGTGACATTCAATTTTATTCAAGTTATGAAATCACACCCTGCCGAGCATGGTACTTTCACTATCTGGTTCACAACTGAGCAACTTTCACTTTTCACTGGTTTTGACAATGTAACAGCATTGGAGATTGCCAAATATTTAGATAGTATAATGCATCGACTGCATTGTCAGCAATACGTATATAACCGGCAAAGAAGAAAATCTCGTAGATATCTACTTCGAGCACGTAAAGGATGCATTCAAAAACCAACGTTCAATTACAGTAATTTCTACGATGCAAAGAGGAATAGAATAATGTTCAAGATTGTGGAAGAGGGTAAACAATCTGAACTTTCATTAGTCGCACTCTGAATGCAATGGACAAACTAAAAATACGTTTTTATGTTCTCCGTATGCATCGAAATAGCGGTTAAGTTTAGGTTATGTTAAAACAGACGACATTTCTCTTGTAAAAAGAAGGTGTTAAATGTGTTTTAAAAATAACAAAGGCGCAACACGCAAATGTAAAATGACACTGATTTCTTTTTATGCCGCGATCTTGCGAATGAAAAGTACCGCTGTCTCCTCACCTTTCTTGCCTCTCTTCGGCTGAGCTTCCTGCATCTTGATCCGCTTTCGAGAATTTCCTTTTGTACGTTCAGCTTAGTGGTGGAGAACTATCGATGGTACTATCGATGGTTATCGATAGGTCTCTACTATCGATGGTACTATCGATGGTTATCGATAGTTCTCTACTATCGAAAACTATCGATGATTTACTTATACTATCGATAATTATCGGTAGCGAAATTTGATGGTTAGTATTCGTACAGTTGTAATCGCTGTACTCGACAAATATTGCTAAAATCAGATAAAAGATAACACTTGAAAAATGTTTTTCATTCTAGACTAACCAACAATATCAAAATACATTGGACAAGCATCAATGACTTTGTATACATATTGATCTTCAAATATGGATGATGAAAACATCGATATATCGTTGTCATCTCTGATTCAAATTCAAACTTCATTGTAAATGTTTAATTCAAATTGTTTTTTTTTTTGTAATCCACTGTAATCCAATTTCGCGTATATTTTTTCTTTCTTTTTATATAGACTATTATACGTAAATATGTAGTGTTTATCAAATATAATCAGAGAGGAAATGAGAGTGATCACGCTCGGGATTTTAGTGTCCCCGCTATAGTGCTGCCCCCTAGTCTAATTTTTAACCTGTACCAGAACCTGCATCATTAGCAGCGGATTCCTAGCACAGACGAGGCATAGGAGTAGACCAATCACCATATGGGGTTTCGTGTCTCACATGTAAACAACTGGTTTTCTTACGCCCTCTACGCTGACGAACGATAAATGCTGGAACTAGATCGACAAGAATGATCAAATGTGGTCAAATACAAATGATTGACGCTATCTATTCAAATTATATTTTTTTATTTGATGTCATAAAAAATATAATATTAATTCTTACAAATAGAGTATTAATACAAAATATAGATTTTTCGAAATAATTCACATTAATAATCACGATGAGACACAAATAACATAATAACATAAACCTGGTCAACTGAAAACTTCGATATAAAATCGGCAATTTTATGCTTTTGGATTTGTTTAAAAATCGATTTTGCAAACCTAAAATTATGAAAAAATCTCAGTCGTGTATGATATTAGGTAGAATATTCATGCATTCTTTCGTAATTTATTGTTGAGCATGGTGCGACGAAAAATTAATTTGGTTTGTAGGCTCTTTTGACCATCTTATTCGAATTTATCTTAAAAATCAACAAAAAAAATTATTTAAAAATATAGAACATATTTCAGTATACGACATCAAACCCGATTTAAAAAAAATTTCTAATCGAAATTTCGCATTGATATTTTTTTTAGTTTAAAAGTTGTAGCAAAATGTGCATCTCGCCGAACCGGGAATCGATTGCGGTTCAGGAGCTCGAAATTTTGGTAATGTGACGACGGTACATCTGAGTGGTGCCAAGCCGGCGGAAGGGTTTGCCCCCACCCCGCCACGTGGGACAGCGTCCCATAATTTTGGCATCACAACAGGACGAGTCTGATCGAGCTCGATGAATGTAGATGCGTTCGTACGTGTCGTACTATTGCGTTCGTCGTTTATTTTCTCACTACAAACATGGAAGAAAATAATACAACTATTCTGAGTCACATAGATTAACATCTCGCAAAAAACGATCAACTACATAATTATTGATTAAATAATTCTTAACTCTTTCGAGTTTCACAATTAATATTAATGGATATTTTGCAAGATGCTTTAAAGTTAAAATTTATGTTGTTTAACCGTTTGAGTACCACGTGTCTTTGCTGTTTTCCCGTCCAAAAATGACAAGCGGCGCGATAGCGCTCGTCTTATTCTCTCTCCAAAAGTGCCAAGCGGCGCGATAGCGCTTGTCTTATTCCCTCTCCAAGAATGCCAAGGAGCGCTATTGCGCTGTTTTCAGCTTTATACGGTAGCTGTAATTGTTTCAATCCAGTGTTGGACAGAGGACAAGCGCAAAATCGCTCCGTGGCACTCAAACGGTTAAATGAAATATACATGAAAATATATAGTAAATTTCAATTTAATTTCTTTTTCAAATTCAGTTACAGAATATATTCAAAATGGATGGATGCGTATTAATAGTGTTAAAAAATTATATAAATGCGAATAATAATTATACGTATGGAGAAATGTATAAAATAAATGTATGAAAATTGTATTTCTATAATTTTAAAACGTGATATCTATATTTATTAATATTGTATTGATAAAGATAATTGTAGATATATAACATAATGACATCAAATAAAAAATATAATTTGAACATATAGTCATAACATCACATACATAACTCGTCAATCATTTGTATTTGACCAGATTTGATTATTCTTGTGGATCTAGTTCCAGCATTTATCGTTCGTCAGCGTAGAGGGCGTAAGGAAACCAGTTGTTTACATGTGAGACACGAAACCCCATATGGTGATTGGTCTACTCCTATATCTCGTCTGTGCTTCTATGTTAAAAGAGGCTCTTCTATGTAGGCTCTGATCCAGCCTAAAAGATAATGCAGGTTCTAATACAGGCTAAAAAAATGATACAGGTTCTGGTCCAAGCTAAAAAATGATGCAGGTTCTGTTCCAGGCTAAAAAGATAATGCAGAAAAGTGGGGACACTAAAACCCCCAGCGTGAGCACTCTCATATCCTCTCTGTTATGGGCGCTTCGAGTAGCTCCAGCCAATACCCGACTCACTCACGGCTGTGAGTGAACCCCTGAGAGACTTCCAATCGGAGGAATACCAATTTTAAGCCAAAAATATCAATTTCAGGAGAATAAATCAACTAACCAACCAAGAAGAGGAACATTTGAAAAGTCCCGATACAAATCCGAAGTTGAATTCAGATTGCCTTTTCCTCGATATTCTTTTCTTTTCGAGCGCGTCTCTTATAAACTAAGCTTACCAACTACTTAATCTAAAATAGAACTAACAGTTATATACTAAGTATGGCGCACCGGAAATTAACGATATTGGTCGTCCTACTTTTGTATCCCTATGGTATTCCTACTCTTTGACAAATTCATGTAGTTTTGACGCTATGTTCATGGTGTATGAACCTATGACGCATGCGCATTTGAAAGTAATTTTCGAAAAACATCGGAGTTTCGCCTCTGTAAGAGTACTCTGTATTAATGCCGATAAACCAACAAGCGTACCTAACCTACCTAACAGCTGCCAGCGACTCCTGTAATATTTTCTAGAAACTTTAGGTTCTATCTATGTGAACGTTGTGTGTATAGAAGTGAGATTTCAGAATGGCGACTGTCTTTACTTAGGAGAGTACTTATTCCCGCCCAGATATTGTGTAATTAACGAGTGTCTTTGAACAGTTCCATGAGTTTTTTGTCGCGAATTCACTGAAAATGATAATAGAGAATCCGGATCAATTCAAGGCGTGGCTGACCGCCGTCTTGGAGCCTCTGTAAGTAGGCCAGCTTGCCCGATTACAGTTTTAGGTGTATGTGTATGCATTTGATGTTGTAAATGGCCGTACATGTGCTATGCTTTGTACCCCATGCAGATTTATATTTACGTGTGGTAAACTCATCTGTTTCTAAATGATCATTGATAGATCTCAGCGAACAACGATACCACACCAGATTTACACCATGGTCATCGCTAACAACTATGCTAACAACAATATGCCCGTCCACAATATATTTATCGTGTATTTTGTATCCAAACTTATTTCGTGTATTTCTAAGCAGCATATTCTATTTTGCTGCGTTTCTACACGAACCATCGACTTTAAATTTAACAAATACTACGAAAGCTAAATTTCCTTTATTTCGTAACTTCCCCACATAAATAACTCAATGACTTAATAATGATTTGTTGACAGTAATAGTTAATTAATGTGTTTTCTTTCCTCTTAAATACGTGCCTTCAATCGTATTGGTTTACATGATACAAGACCTGCTCCTACAAATACTTTAATTATTAATGGTTTGTTCAATGAACATTTAATCAGAATAATAAATAAGTTACAACTAATCACATATACCTCACTAACCATATTTTTTATATAGCTACTAATAATTTCATTATTGGCTTACTATGAATTACAATTATACAAATAACTGTAATGCTTAACTTGTCACTTATTCATTTAAGTTATCAGGTAACTTAATAACTTTATAAGAAGTGTTATTATTTTATGCTGGAATTAATTGAATGTCAATAATGGTTACATTCTATTACCAATTAATAATCTGTGTGTTACATAAATGTTACCTGTTAGTATATGCTGGAAAAGTAGTAAATTAATATATTGCAAATATGTGTTCTAAGAGAACTATCATGTTTCAATATTAAAGGCTTTAATATTATTTACTTATGTCCACAGTTGTGATGCCGATCCTGCTGCATTAGCAAAATATGTATATGCTCTCGTTAAGAAAGATAAAACATTGGAAGAATTGCGAGGTGGAATGGTTGAACAACTTGATGTTTTTTTGCAGCAAGGTATATTTGCATCTACGAAGTACAAAATAGTTGTATGTGTTGACAAAACTTACCGATTAACATTATACTATCTTCGCAGAAACCAAAAACTTTGTAGAGCTACTATTCAAAACATTGGAAACTCAAGAGTATGTACTTCCACCTGCAAAAAATGATCCAGATGGCGGTGGGACACCACCCGGTGTAAATCCACCACCACCTGCATTAGCAATTGAAAAAATAACTGAAAGTACAATTCCTGTTACGTCGATCAATACAAATCCTCCTGCTCCTATCCAAATAAATGGATCTGCGCCTATGCCAATAGGCAAACGTGAGACTAGGAAATCAGATTCTGAAAAAGTTGACAAAGAGAAGGAAAAACGTTCTCGAAGTCGGTAAGTTTCATTATCAAAGAGATATTAAATGATGTTATTACATGGTTTCGAGGAAAATTATTTTTTCTCTGCCAAATTACAGACAACAGGAAATAATAGTATTGACTTTCTTTTCCATATAACTCCATTTATAAAAAAAAGCTTACGGGAATTATGGGAAAGGAAGTCGATTGTGTTTGTCTGTAGTTTCATTAAAAAAAAAAAATCATTTTTCAAAATGTGACATAGTAACAGAAAAGCTCACAACAAATCCTTAACGTAAAGTTTGTACTCCAGAAGTGGTCGAATGAGATCCAGGACAAGATCACGTTCACGTTCGTGGGAGAGAGATAGGCGTAGGTCTCGAAGTAGAGAACACATTCGTCGTGATAGAGAACGCGATAGGAGTCGACCATGGAGGAACGAATCACCACCAAATACAAGACGACATGACAGAAGGTTTGTAAATTCTTTTTAGTTAATTAATAGTGGTGTCAGAAAAGTATCGGATCGAGACAAATCGGATTTGTCTCGACTTAACCCATACCATCCCGAATAAAATTCTCGATCCTTCCCGACCCGACATTTTCGGGTTCTTGCACACCTCTATGAAATAGTGATCTACTGAATGTAACTAACTATCGTCACTTACAATGCCTACTGCTTGATACAGACGAAGTAGAAGTCGTAGCACGTCACCTATACGACCGAGAATACGAGACGGTCCTGATAATCGTGATCATAGAGCGCGATTTAGGAATAGGTCCCCAACACCCCTTCGATCTCGATCAAGATCGTTAGATCGCAAAAAGATAGACCGTTCCGACAGGATGGATGTAGACAGAACGGACAGGATCGAGGGGAGTCCTGGTGGAGGTACTCCGACACAGGATAGTAATCATGGAGACGTAGACATGCGATTATCTACTACTAGTCAGTCAATTCAAAGCGTCGTCGCAGTCGCTTCTAACGTACCAAATAGCCAACCAGGATTCCAGACAAAGAGGCGTTGCAGAGATTTCGATGGTTCGTATTTACTTATTCCATAGAGAGTAGCAGAAAAGATACATTGTTATAAACTCTTTGACTTATATTTGCAGAAAAAGGATACTGCATGAGAGGCGATCTGTGTCCTTATGACCATGGTACAGATCCAGTTGTATTAGAAGATGTAGCTTTAAGTCGTGTCTTGACTTTCGGTCCACATAGTGCCCAAGCACCAGGAACTGTACCTGTAACAGCAGTACCAGAACCGCCTCAAGGACCTAACGGAAATGCTCCACCGCAACACCTCCCTCTTGCTAGTTTACCTCCACCTCATTTAAGGAATCAACATCACTCCAATATGGGTAAGAGTTCCTTAAAGAATAGTGGGGTGTGAGAACTCAAAAATGTTGGGTCAGGACGAGACGACATTGGTGTTACAACGACAATACGTTACGATTTTTTTTTTTTATAATTATTACTCTCACTATATTACATAGTGTTGCATATGATGCATATGATGGTTAATTTCTAAAACTTTTTACAGATGCATTTGCTGAATATAATCCGGATGCACCAAGCATGGAGCCTCGAATGCCATGGGGTAGGCATCCTCAACCTGGACCTGGTATTTATGGGAGGGGACAAAGAGAACTAATTAGTGTGCCAGTAATTCCACATACAAACTCATCTGAAATCACGCATACTCAAACGAACCCTTTAAAGCGCAAACAAGCATTCGATTTCAATCGTCTTGGACCAAAACAACGAGTGGTGCATAATCCAGCCAACTGTTCTCTAGAATTGAAGAAGGTTCCCCGTATTCTGAACAATATAACTCAATTGAATAATCATTTCTCGAAATTCGGTAAAATTGTAAATATCCAAGTTAACTTTGGCGGAGATCCTGAGGGAGCGTTGGTTACCTTCCAACTGCCTGCTGAAGCAAAAGCTGCGTACAGAAGTACCGAGGCTGTTTTGAATAATAGATTTATCAAAGTGTTTTGGCATAACAATGTTAACAATAACACAGCTGGTGGAGCCATTGAGAATGTACCACCGGGTAAGTTAACACAAAACAATCAAGCATATAAGGTTAAGTTCATATACTTCATGCTTTTCTTCTAAAGAAATTATTATGGCTGCATCATTATTTCATCTCACACTTCTTTTTATTTAGGATGCCGTCCTTCTGTAAAAGAACGATTGGGTGCTGCTGTAACTACACCAGCGAAAACAGAAGATAATGAATATATTCCCACTCGTCGTTCAACCGAAGAGCAGCAAGTCACGCAAAGTTTGGTCCCGACATCACCAAAAACTACCACCGCTCCCACTAGGGAAGAAAAGGTTCTCGCAATAAAGAAAACACAAGAAATTTTAGCCGCTAAGGAAACCTTAAAAAAGAAACAGGAAGAGAAGCGTAAAGAGGCGTTAAAATTAACCGCCGATTTACGTAAAAGGAAACAGGAATTATTAGACAAGCACTTGATAGAGATACGAGCTTTGATTGATAAAGCGGAAAAGAATCCAGAACAAAAGGATGCAATTATGGCAACGATAAAAAACATGCAACAATCGATTGACAATTTACGCAAAGACCTAGCGGCTAACGGTCAGATTGGTGGGAATAAGACGCAAGTCAAATCTAGAGAACAAACTCAGAAAGAAATTTTGGATGCCGAGTTAGACTTAATGACTGCACAACAAGAAGGACAAGACGCTGGAGAGTTGCAAAAAAGACTAAACGAGCTGCGAGCTCAGGCTGCTGCGTTGGGTTTGAATGCAGGGCCAACCGTTGGTAGAGGTACACGATCAAGTAGAGTTATACGAGGTGCCCACGCGTTATCATATAGGGGTCGTGGAAGAGGGAGTTTTACTCACGTTTCAGTAGATCATAGACCGACAAGTCTTCTAGTCTCTGGTTACGAAACCGAAGAAAAAGCTGAAGTTTTAACGCATTTTCAAGTAAGAATTCATTTACGTTTATTACCCGCTTGGAGAACGAATACCTTTTCATATTTAGAATCATTTCAAATTATGCTCGTGCACACCAGATGTTATTAGTTATTAATTACTACATCATTTGCATTTGTTTCAGCAATTTGGAGAAATAGTGAATCAAATAGTAGATGATGCAACACCTTCAATTGTGATCAATTTCAAGTCAAGAAAAGAAGCCGAGGTAGCTTTAGTAAAGGGACGCACATTTCAGGATAGATTACTTTCTATTACTTGGGTCTCTGGACAGCACTTACACCGTGGCGGCGGTGGTAGCAATACAAACTCGTCTGTACAACTTTCTTCGCGTTCTGAACAAGCGCCACCTACTACTGACGAAGAAATTGATTTAGAAGTAAGTTTTGAAAAGTTTGCCAGACAGAGAAACACTGTCGGCATATCACCTGATACAATATTCTCTTTTTACTTTATAGTTCGATAGCATTTCTGAAATAATTAGTTGAAACAAAGGTACCTAGAATGCAGTTGTGTATTATAATAACTTCTGCATTTATAAGATTCAAATCTCAAGTTCTTCGCTTGTCCTTAATCGCTCTAGGTAACACTAACGATGCTTATAAATAACAAATGTTCACTTGTAATAGGGTAACGAAGCATTACTTCTCGAGGAAAACGAGGAAGAGGAGGATGAAGATGGCGAATCGCGTAGTTGGCGGCGATAGCAGCGTCAGCGTTATTCGTGACAAAAACTTGACACCAGCTACAATGACTGTGTGATGATATGGGAAAATCAATACATGATGCTCAGCGTCTGCGCCACTGCTGCACCATCGTTTGATTCGTTAAATGCCATGATTTTCACGAAAGAGTCAGGTTACAAACTCATACACGTTATCATGAGTGTTACACTATTTGTTAATATTATTAAATATATGCGTGTGCGCGTTATAGCGGTATAAAAAAAAAAGAAAGTATATACCGTGCCGAATTGCGCGTCACAACATAGAAAAACTGATATGCAAGTTTCCAACAGCAACAAAACAAAAAATTAACCAAATTTATCCCATTATTTGTAGAATAAAATCGCTATGTTTTGTATGGGAAACATCTTATTCTGAATTCAAAGTCCTCTTTCTTTCATAGTAGTGCTATGACAAATTGTCTCTTGTTATTTCTTTCAAAGATATAAATCTATGCTAAACAGTAGCCAGACTTTTAGAGATAAGTAGAATACTTATAATTTTCAGAAATTTTACAATCGAAAGTGAGGAAACTATATTTATAACTTGTAAGATACAAATACAATTTATTATAATAATTACTACATAAGATAATAGCGTACAACGCTTCGAAGTAGTGTAATTTTTTTGTTTTCTTTCTCTTTTTTTCTACTTTCAATTGATGTACTATTTAAAGATTGTTCCTGTAATGATGTACAGTGTAATGTATAATTGTCATTATTTCTTTTTATCAAATGTCAATGAACACTAAGTTGATTAGAATTGAAAAAAAAAACAAAGCTTATTCGTGCATACTTTTACGCTAGTTGTTTTAATATACACTGAGCAAAATAATATACATATAATTGTTATATGAAAACTCTTAAGATTAGTATCCAAGGTAAGTATTAAATTTTGCAATAACCGCGGCACAAATACAGTTTACGTGAATCGTAGACGGAACAAAATCACAGACTATGTTTTATTGCCTTCGGCATTTCGTTATACATATGAATAAACTTATTTGATACATTTTGAAAATAATTTGGAATAAAAACCTACCCAATATGCTCTTTTAAGTGTGTCGCTTTTCAAAGACTTTAAAATTTGAATTTGTTTTATTAAAAATTCTTGTCTTGCCTCCTTCAATTTCAAATTTGGGTACTAGCTTCTAAAACAACTGTGCAGTGTAATAAATAAAGTTACGAGGGTATCGTTTTTCAAAATATCGGATGCTGTAAAACTGTATTTTGAATGAAGTTCAAAAGATTTATTTGTTATATTAAACAGAAATGAACAAAAAATATTTAATACAATTCCTGTAAATTATTGATCAATATTACGCAATTTTCTGTCTGTTGCTTCCATGGTCTACTAAAAAATGCTGAGACACTTTAAAGTGTCCCCAATTTGAAATTGCTATAAAAAATAACATTAGTTTTTAGTATTCATTCTAAGAGTAACATAATTACACACCAACTAAAAAATTAATTGGAACACTGAATTAATAACACTCTGTTATAACAGAAAATAACTACAAAAAATAAACAAGAGGTTATTTTTATATACCCACATAACATACATACCTACATATTATGGGGACAACCAACTAGCTAACAAGCTACCTAATAATAATTGTGCAACTGGTAGAATAGACAATGGTAAGTTTACTGCTGGACCATGTGCCGAACCATGGTAAGCACCACGTAAGACCCAGCTGCCAAGTCCAACCGACTTGTGAGTACTCGTAAAAAGTGCAGCTAACAAAATGTCCCGAGGTAACCATCGAGAGCACAATATCCAACACAAGCAGCTAACAAGTAGTTGTCCCACGCAAGCTTGAACATAAAAAATACCGATCCTAGAATAGACTGAGGGATACATGCATGTAGTACATTACTGTAAGGTGTTTAGACTTAGACACATCCACTCAAAGGAGTACTCTTTTTTGCAATTTCTTCATTACAGAATTCAAAATTTTTTGAATTGTTTTGAATTTTTTTCTTGAATTGTAATCGTAAATTCCTAAAATTTACGTATTTACAGTGATTTTAAGTTTAAATATCGTACTCTGCGAGTACAGTATTGAAAACTTTAAACACGTTCCTTTCAAACTTCTGTTTTCGAAATTGGCTACCATGATATCTCGAGATCTAGCTAACCGTTAACCGATCGATTTCAAACTTGATGTAAACACTTTTGGTACACCTGCCACTATAGTTGGTACCACAATTAAGTCAAAACAATTGTTCCAATTGTATAATGTGCACAAAATTACCAAAAACAATATTCACTTTTTGAAATGTTTCAATTCTTTTACTTTTGTACTATTTTCATTGTGGTGCATATTGTAGCTATATTTGTACTGAGCAAGAAAGTAAATTCATTTGTTATATTAGATGTTTGGATATCTTTGTTCACGTCTATATTTGATTGTTAGCAAGTGATTAATAATTTTAGCTTTCACTTTGTTGAAAAATTTGTGGACATTGTTGACATCTGAATAAAATAGTATAAAAATATCCAAGAATAAACATTTTTTAGTTTTATAGCAGAAAAGCTCTAAAATCAACCTAAAATGTCACTCTATTTAGATTGAAATACCGTTTGAAGAATATTTCATCAAATGTTAATTGAACAAAAACATGTAACAGAATTGTACAGCACTGTTCACAACACTTTACATTAAATAATTATCTTTTTACATAGATAGACATGTTAGGAAAGATAACAATAGCAAACTTACCAATTAATATGCATAATAACACATCAATGGCTTGTAGAGATGATGCATCCACTGAAACAGCATCACAGAACCAATGGTACGCTGTAGCCAATAACATTCCTTGAGAAAACCATGGCGATTTAAATTTGAAACAGAAATCATATTTCAAAATATATACTTGGATTGCAATACCAATAGCTAATGGTACAATTGTACTACAAATAGTTTCTTTAATATTTACACCAACGAGAGGAGGCGTAGAAGCTCCTAACTGTAACAGAAATAACATTTTTCATTAAATTAATCAGTGTTAACTGAAATTTTCAATTTGTTTATGAAAAGTCTAATACTAGTTTACCACAAAGTACAATAGTACAGGAGAGATAAATAATCCACCAAAATGAGAAACTAAAGTTATTACAATGCTTGTTGATAAGTCTGCTTGTGCTAATCGGCATAAAACAAGGCTTGTATTAAATGGAGGCGGCATACAGTAAAGTACCTAAAATATAAGAACTCATCACAATCTATGTGTTTGGAATTACATTCAATGTAACATCGCTAAGCCAATATTTTTGTTTCTTTACTTCCATTCCCTTTAATAGCCAAATATTAACATTTGCATAAGTTAACATGCACACTCCCAATCTCATCAAAAAGGGCATTAAAATGTATATGAAGACCATGGTAAATATCAAAAGAGGAGCATTGCTTAATGTTAAGTACAGTGATTTGGGATCACATATCAACCCTGCTTCTAGGTATGTTAAAGGCACAGCAAAATATCGAATTATGATATTCCCATTAAAAACACCTGTAATACACATCATTACAAAGCTGTATTATATATAGAAATACAGCTATTTGATTGCAAGTACCATTTGTTTTACCCAAGTGTGGTCTAATAGATGCAAGTATCATACATAAAAGCATGGATAAAAAATACCCATATCGATATAAAAGTTCATTTTGCCTTTTTTTTTGTTGGCCTTCTTGTGGAAGTTTTAAATACATTATTGCTTAATTTAGGACATACCTGCAATATATAAAGAACATTTAGTACCATCATTATAATGCTATTACTATTTAACTAACAAGGTAGGTATAGAAATGAAATATGATTTCTATAATGAATAATGTTAATATGGATAAAAAAGATTCGAACCATTTGCATAAAAATTATATTGTTAGGCCTATAAACAAGTTCAGCCAAACACAGCATTTTTTTTCTCGATCTTCTTTAAGAATATTTCATGCAGTCTCGGTGCAGGCTTGGATGACATACTATGTTTCTACACAATCCTATTATAACATGCTTAAAATCGTATGTATGATTAAATGAAGCAGACATATCTTATATTTATGTAACTCTTATGATATCGAATTATTATAGTATACTATTATAGTATATATACTATTTAAAATCATTCTCTTACAAATAAATCGTTAATAAAATATTTACCACTACAATATTAGCGAAAATACTTTATTTAATAGTCCTAGTAGAGAATTTAGTACAAATTACAAAATAGATGCACTTAAGTAAAAGCATTATTTATAAAACTTATAATGCACGAAAACGTGAAAGAACAGCATGTGCTGAAATATAATTGTGACCTATATTCACAAACGAAATCGAGATTCATGTCGCATTTCTTTCGTAATTTTATGAAATTGCAAGAAACTGTAAAAATAAAAGTGCTTTGTGCCAGTTGAAGTTTATTTATAATCGATAAAATATAAATGTTACATGTATTTACACGTTGTTTTGCACTGACAGATGTTTAAATACAAAAAGTTTACGAAACACAAGAGAAATGTTATTTTAACTGTTACGAGAAATAAATGTAACATGTACACATGTTTTACTACTCGTTAATATTTTTCGAAAATACACAAAATTATGCACAACAGTTGATTTTCTGTTTGTTGCTGTATTTTATTTGATTGTTTAGGTACAAGCAATGCATAGGTTGTCACTGCATCACATCAGATGGGTATACAAGGAAGTAGTATTGTGCTATCAATTTTCGTTTTATCACGCATGCGTGATTAAAATCAACATTTCTCTTCTCAGAAGATTCAAAAGAACTGTATATAATACTACTTAGCTATTTTTTTACGATTTTTAAAGTAAAACAAAGTATTAAATACAAAATTTGAATAATTTAAGTATCATACTTAATAAAAGTGCTTATTCTAATACATATTTTAGTATGAATAAATAGTAAGCCGATATTATTTTATACTTAATTTATAAATAAATATCACTAAACATAAACAATATACTTAGATTATAAAATTCAAATATAGTACTCTTGAACGATTCACTCTCTTTTTATCACATTAATACAAACTCACATGTGTAACATTTTTAAATCATACTGTTATTAACACTAAAAGATGAATGAATTTATTGCTCAAGTTAACGTACTATTTTCCTAAGAATACCGGAAATGAAGAATTTTAAAAGGTAGGTGTTAATTATCATTTATTATAATGATATTAATAATGTAATAATAATATTAATAATAATAATAAGATTAATGGAACAACAGTTCATAGTGTATGTAAATGTGGTACATTACCACATATTTTACTGCCATAAGTCGGGGTCCACCCTTTCTGGCACACACACACACACAGGCACACAAATAGAAGCTTAACAAAAAGACTCGTTTCTTAAAAAAACTTCTTTAACTTTTATACATAGCCTGGTATATCACTAAATACAATAACATTGGTTTGTAAACGAGGTTACACATAAATTACAAGACTCAGGGAATTAACATCATGATCGCATTACCTCTAACATTTTGATAATGTTACAGAAAAATTATCAATGGAACTAATTCAAGAAACGACAAATTCGCATGACAAATAAACATGTAGTTTGTAACACAAACTACAACAAAATATTAACGATACTAAAAGTATGCTGTTCAAATCTTCTTTTTAATTGTTCACTTCCTAAACAGTAATGCGATGCCTTACACATGCTATATTCTTCTCTCTTTTGTTTTTTTAAATATAAATATCAAAATGCTTCAGTAATGCAAATATAAAATGATCACATATTAGCATGTTCAGTGACACAAGAATGTTAAATTAAGGTACGAAGACTTTGATTCCTTTTTATTAGCTATAAAGCAAGTGATTTTACATGTGAGACATTTACCTAATGGCACACTAAGGAACAAGGATATTAAAAAAATGCGATTATATGATACAATCCATTTTTTTTAGAATTTTATGTTAGTAAATAAAATAAAGAACAGCTAATTGTAGTAGTACCATCTACACTAGAAACGCGGATTACTATACATCAGTACTTATTTAATATATATATATTAAAAACACGAGAGAAAATTGTATAATACGAATTCCAAAGCATGCCAAAGACAATATAGGACTATAAAAAAATATAAAAATAATTTAAACTTAAAACATTTTACGTTTAAAGGGTCACTCTTTACTCAGTTAAGATTTTAAGTGTAGTTCGTTTTTGTTATGAAGCACACACAGAGTGAAATTGTATTCTCAGGGCTAGGAAGTATGCTCAGATGAAGTTCTATAGATGTTGACTATCAATATTAGTAAATAAAGAAGTGAGTATTTATCTATGTGACTAAAAATTTATATTGTAGAAGCAGGCAGTGTATAATATCAATTTTAAATTGTTGTATTCAAACCTGTGCGATTTTGAAACTTATACAATTCATGCTGCAAAAATGCATAAAAGCTGATTGATACATTTAAAAGATCGGTTTTTTATCTAGCCATGTAGGACCTGATTATAAACAAAAAGAAAGAAGCTAATGAACTAAACATTTTGACAAGAACTTAATAATAACGAAAGATGGATAATACAGACATACCAGAGAATTAACGAATTACTAATTAGACAGATATACAACACTGAACTATTACTATATGTAAATATCTATATATAAAAGTAAAATGTACTTGTAGCAAATAATTTGATGCAGTCTACTAGTTAGTATTTCCAATTATTCACTACAGTAATTTTCAAACAAGAATGAAAAGAACAAATATCACACAATGATATGTCTATACATTAACTAATAACTGATACGAAAAGTGTCTACACTTTCTTTTTTTAACATTTCTCATTTCATAATACTGCTGACCAGACGACAAAAAAGAACTACTGTAAAATGAATGCATATATAGAAATCGTGCAAAGTAAGAAAGTAAAAATCGTAACAAGAACATTGAAGGCACATAGTGAACTATGCAGGTAAAATTAGTCTTGCTTTGTGTAAAAAATAGATTTCTTACGCGTTTTAATACCTACTTCTTGTCTGGCATAAAAAATATCGAACACAATATACTTACTGTTACCGAGTAATAGTATTAAATTACTGTATTACCCATCCATAAATTATTAGCAGTAAATGCAATACCTTCATCGTGGCAAGAAAATTTACCCATGACTATTATGCAATTTCACTCTGTATATTTCGTTTCCATATTATCAAATATCGATCAATATTTTCACGTACATACTAAAGTTAATTCATATCACAATATCAAGGCACTTAAAAAAATCATATATTCCTTAAGCACCTTTACTCCCCTCCCCCCTCCCCTCGTTTAGTCCAGCAAAAATATAACACAATATTCAAAAATTTGTAGTGCTATTACTTCGGTTAACCTTTTTACCCACAACCCGTGTCGATGCCCTTGTTGGCGTCGGTCTCAACTTGTAGCCTCCGCCAGCGTTCAGTGAATTATTAATGGCGGCCACATTTGGAGCTATAGTTTTTAAACACTTCGCCGCTTCTTGGAGCTGTTTTGATAAAATTTCATTTTTCAGCTTTTCCGCGTTCAACTCGTGTCGAAGTTGAGCTTTTGTTTTATTTCCAAATGGACATAGTACTCTGTGTTGAATAAGGCATCCTGCTGAAGGTCTCATTTCAGGATTCGGATGAATCATTAACTAAATTTAAACAATAATATAATAATAATAATAATAATTTTTTCGTGATATGTTGATGCGGCACTTAGATAAAACATATAAATCTCTTTTAACCCTCGGCCAGCGGGACACGGCAATATTTGTCCATATAAGAAAGCTGTAGCAGTGTGCGTGAGTTCAGCAGTATGCAATTCCTTGTGTGATGTAACTGAACATGCGTGCGGTGGTTGTCTGAGCTATCGGTATGCCGTGCCCTTCGTAGTAGTTAGCTTGGGAAATATATGCCCAGTTTTGTTGCTACCGTGCACAAAATTTTCCACTGCCCTAGGGTTAAACTAGTGATGGGATTAAACTAGTGATGGGATTAAACTAGTGATAAACGCTTTGCATCGATTCGGATTTGTATTGTATACTTACCTTAGTACAAAACCACTTTGAATATGATTCGAAGTTTAAAACTCTTGAAACTCGAAATAAGTCTTGAGTCTTAAAATTCTAACTCCAATGGCCTTATGGTATCGACAGCTCATCGATACGAATCGGTGCAGCAGTGCCACTTAATTCCGAAATCGAATAGCGAATGAAAAATAATGAATAAATTCCGAAGGTTTTTTATCGTGCAGAACCGTTAATTAAATTTGGTGCATTTCAACTGTCGCCAAGGCCAATGAGCTTCCCATGTGTAGCACAATGGGTCAAAAGGCAATTCTAGCGACGAATAATGCAAAAATTAAATGTCCTTGAAATCGGAACATTTAATCTTTACCTGCGTCCCAGGTAGTCGGTGACTACCTACCTATCATAAAACAATGAATAGACATTTGGAATTTTCTGTATGCATCCTAAACTTGCGAAAGCAGAAAATTTTTCCTTCAGTATCTTTTCGTGCGTTCTGCTGTGCGTTTCGTTGAATACCTTACCTTCTTATTTTATGATATTGTGAATGGTTTTGTGAATATATTATCGAAAGTTAAGGAAATACATTGCTGTATTTGGTTTTAAAATTCCTTCCATCCGTTTTTAGTAGTAATAACTTAACTTTCATTAGACTATTACATTGATTCTGTTATATTATTAAAATAGAAAGATCTCAGTTCTCAGATTTGAACGGATCTGCTCCTATTTTTGTTTACCATTTCTTTAGAGTATCTTCAATAGTTTTTGTGTGTAGTCATCTGCGAAGATCGGCAAGCAATTAATACATTTCACTTTTAAGTTTCCATGTCACTGTATGAATTTGTCAATCTAACTTCAGAAATTGGTATATACCACCGTTAAGATTACTGTTCTTATAATTTGTAATATAAATAACATATATAAATACAAATATTATGTTAGTTATCAGGATATGAATATGTGTGAAAAAAGTGATAGACATTTGTAATTGTGAAATTTTTAAAATTATATTATTTAAAATCCCACAACTATCATTGTGAGCATTATAAATAAATACATTTTTTAAAAATCACGTACAAACATGAATTTGTTAGTTTAGATTATGCAATGGGGCAAAAAATGTTAGAGAGATATACATAGTTTACTCCCATTCATTTGATAAATTTGTATTATTCGTCGCTAGAATTGCCGTTTGGCCCACTGGGTGTCGCTCACGTTTTCGTTTGTTACCTAATGGTCGCCGTACCTACTCGTACCTAATGGTCGCCGTACCTAGTCGTACCTAATGGTCGACAGTGCGTAACGGCTTTTAATGTTAGATAGTGCGTGTCGCCGCCGTGTGTTGATTGTCGCGTCTCGCGTGTCAGTGTTCCTATAGCATATGCTTCAAGACAATCAAGATTTTCAAAACTTTCAAGATTATCAGTACGATCAAGACTTCCAAGATTTGCATGAATTTCAAGAGTTTTGAGTTTCGAATCAGATTTGAAGCGTCTCAAATCCCATCACTAGGTGAAACTATTAAATGTTTCTACTTACCTTAAGTAATTCATTGAAGTCACGACTATAATGCGGTAATTCTTTTAAGTTTCCATTCCTAATGTTGTGCCATTCCGGCCCATTTTTAGGCAACGGACCGCCACCGCCTGCTTCATAAACAGTTAGTCCTAGAGCAAATATATCAGCTTTTGATAAATGGCTAACATCATCTTGTAATATTTCGGTCGGTAAATATCTACAGTCTCCTTCTTCAACTTGGGGGTTATTAATAGATGTAACGTGACCTAAATCTCCTATTTTGTATGTAATTTCTTCTTCGACTGTTTCTTCTTCGTCAAACCCATCGTCTGCTGAGTCGTAATTAACCGCTAGTAGCCTTTTCTCTTTTGAGATGAATATGTTTCCAGGTTTAATGTCCATGTGCACTAATTGCATGCTATGAATGTATCTTAAACCTTCAACAACATGTAATAAAAGTTGTCGCATTTCTGCTTCAGTGAAATGTTTGTTCTCTTTTTGTAAGTTAGTGACGGCATCCGCTAGACTACCACCATTGCAATACTCATTTTGAATAATCATATGATTATCCTCCGCCCATGCTGAGTAATACCGTACAACATGCTGGTGTTTTCCGAGTACAGCATGTGCGTAAACTTCGTTTAAAGCATTTTTCTCATTAATACTCCCAGCAACAGGCTTAATACTTTTCTTAATGGCGTATGTGCAGCCATCTAGACGGTTAATACATTTGTAAACTGACCCGAACTCCCCAGTACCAATCAAACCAAGTTCGTGGAACTCCTGATGGTATCTAGGAATATTAGAATCTTGTAATGCTACACGTTTCGTTGCTTGCTCTATCTCGTTATCCGAGTCGTCAGAATCGGCGAGATCAAATTTCGTGACTTCAATATCCGGAGAGCTGAAAAAAATTATAAATTGTTAAAGTAAAGAAAACTTGATCAATGCATATGCTGATACAATTAACCCTTTCAATACCAACGCCGAAGTTAGTCAGCATCCACATACCTATGGATGGATACCTGCTGCGACTATAATCAAAATCCGCATAACGAACTATAGATGAAGCTCCCGATACAGAGAAAGCTTATTTGCGGAAGCGTATCCGGTAAGGAAAGGGTTAAAGAAACCACCAATTAATTGTATTTTTATATTTGTTACTAACCCATTAAGACTACGTTTGGACCTAGTACGCTTCCTTGCTGTTAACAGCATTCCATTTGGTGTAAAAGGATTTACATTGGCTGCGGGTTTGTCAGTTTTGGTTTGATAGCTACAAGGCCTTGGTTTGTCTAAGGAAAATAATCTAGTACATTTGGAAGGAAATGGAGTATGCATTGCGCTCTTCTCCATTAAGGTTTTAGGAGTAGCTGGAGAATCAAAGAGACGCAAGGCTCTTACACGCTTATAAGGTGGACTACATGCCATTGATATCTTTTGTGAATTAGCATTCTCACGTGCGGGAATCCTAATTCTTGATGTACCTATAATAAAAAATTATTAATCACGTAGCAAATTCAAAATTACTTCGCTAAATTGGTATAAAATTTTGGCTGTACATGGGTTCTTGTTAGACTAAAATGATACTTTCAAGAGGGATTTTTGGCAAAAAAGAACCTATTTCCAAAATTTTATCCAATCCATAGCATGGACGTTTTCGAAAACCAACATATTTATTTACACCACAAGTTTAATAGTTCAGGAGAAACTAACTACAACATTTTCATAAATTAACCCCTAACGCACCAAGTGTGCCTCTCAGGCACCACCAATGTGTGACGGATTAATATAAATATTGTAATCAGATTTTAATATTATTATTTACACGTCATTGTAGCATTTAAAATCCAACACATAAAAACTTGCAAGTTAAAGTATGATGAGAATAAGTTGGTGTTGCTGGTATATTCACAATTAAAAATCTGAGTGTTAAGGGTTAATAAAGTAAAAATTGATAGTAAAAGAAGAGACAATTATTTTTAAAACTTATTTCAAAATTTAATTAGATTATTATATTTTGGAATAAGAATACTATAAAATCTTTTACAAAATATGTAATTGATGAAGAATTAACTATTGACATGTGAAAAATGTAATTTATAGAGAATTAATTATTGATAAGTAAATTAATAAGATAAAATAAAATAAAATACTAACATAATATAAGCATAAATCTTATTAACTAATATAAAATTATATGTACATGCAAGCTTTGAATGTATAAATATTATATTTTTGCACCTACCTTGTCAAAATTATAAATATTTAATTATTTAATAAAAAAAGAAAATTTGAAAATGTGATAACATGAGTACACAGTCTAATCATGTTTACTGACTAGTTCTCAAATACTTTAAGCAGATACCCACCTATGCATGATGTAAAATAATTGTCCAATCATAATATCAATTCTGCTACACCATGCTTAACTATTACTATTTCAAAAATAGATACATTCACTTATATCAATCGACAACTTAAAAGTAAAAGATCCAAACGTAAAGTACACAAAAGTAGGATGTGCATCACGTTCGACCATTACCAAAACAAACAAATCTTCAATTCTATATTAACAACTTCAACCATCACATAAAATATTATTTAAGGTAACAAAAACTATGAAGAATTATAGAAAACAAACTGATTCTTAACAGTAGCAATAACATGCGCCACAAAGTGTTTTTAAATACCAAAATCTTTAGACCTAAGTTATAGGTACTAGCAGAAAATGACTTGGAAACAAAGTAGTATCAATACTAAATAGTACTTCTAAGAATAAATTTCAATTGAAATAACTTGCAAAAACAGATTGGAAGGGTAAAAAATTTGAAAAATGCTAATAACCTGTCACGTTGCTAACTGGGGTCTTGTTGTTGTTGGTTAGCACAGATTGATTGTTGATACTTTCACTATCACTGCAATCCATAGTATTGCTAAACGATAATTTCCTTGGATGAAGTGGTGAACATCCAAGATCTTCAGCCGAAGAATCTAAAATATCATCAACATCACAACCAGAGCTGTTCGTACGACAGCTGATATTCAGCTCTTCGTCCCGAATGTTGCACGCTTCGAAATGGAACTTCTGCGCGACTTCCATGTCTTCAAAATGTCACCATCAAGTTATCCCGTGGATACAACTTTCTCGCGTGTAGTCCGTACACTAAACTGAAATCAGTACTAATCAAAAATATCTTGTCAATTGCGATTACTTCAAAGCACGTTCATTCAAATAATCGCTCGTACCACGCTACGTTCGTTATGGCGGGTGGCCCGATGTTACTTGGGAAATTATGGTGACCAATCGCAAGCCGTGTTTGAAGTAAGAGACTATTGAATTCGATATAACGTGTCCTCCTATTGGCTCCAATTACTCACAATGGTCGTACATAGTAGCGTCATCTGCACATGCTTTCCGAGGGGTGAGGGCCATTCGCAGAGAAATTCTAAAAACTTTGTTGTCACGGTTTGCTTCTTTGAAAGTTTCGACCTGAGATCGAAGGACGCTTCAAAATAAGCGATGATGATATTCTGACGAAGAATCTATGTAAACAAATCCTGCCCGTACAGCAATGACCTCATTCACCATTTAAAACATTTATATTCCTGTAATATGTAAAACCATGTGTTATATATTCACTTTCACTTATTAAACTAAAAAATACAGTCAACCAAAAACTTATTGTAAAATCACATGAACATGAAAGTTTATGAAATCATGAACATTCTTAAAATAGACGTATCATCCAAAGCCTTATTTGTACAATTAGTTTAGATTAATACAAATACTTTGTATGATGAATTCAAGTACCAAATAGAATTTCTATACTTCATTATATTTTTGGAAGGTAGTACAATTCAGGAAATCTAAATAAGAGAATTACGCATTCTGATTTCCTGAGAGAAGACACAGTGATATGTTCAATATAAAAGAAGCGTCTATTATATAGAAAAAATAACATGCAATACGCATATGCTGTAACAGACCAGAAAAGAGGCAAGAAAAAATTTTCTTCTTTACGGTTGTCCAAATGAAAGCATGCGAATGAGCACGTGAACCAGGAAAAATCTTTTGCGTCTTTTACCTTAACCGGACAAAGAGCCTTTTTCGTGAAAGAAGTTTTACGAAGGAGGCAGTGAAAGAATTTTTATCGAGCAGCTGCAACCTGTAGCGTTTGTACGCGTAAACGTGTATATGTGTTAGTGTAGCAGCTTTTGATGGTGGGGATAACATAGTGGTTCGATGTGCGATGTGATGGGAATTTTACTGCCTACGACGAGTTTCTTCTAAAACGAAGTTACAGACGCCTCGTGGTGGGGATGCGAGGCTACACGTAAAAAAAAACAAATACAAGCAAAACAGAAGATAGTCGCCTCCTTGTCACGCGGTGATCAATCTTGTAAAATTTTAACAGTAAAAGGAAAAATGGCAGACGTAGAAATCGAGATCGCGGGTGACATGCAAATGCCCCAACAGAAACAAAAATCTGGCAGCGGGTAATAAAACGAATACTGATTTTATGAACTTTCAGATGTTTACTAACCTATAAAAAAATGAATCATCTCCTTGTCACTGCTTCAACGATGTGGCACGTCAACCCAAATTCCAAAGCAAAATTTTTACGTATTAACCGTTTGTCTATAAATCATGTCCTTGAAGAACAATATGGATTTATGGAAATTCTATGTATCAAATGCACGATCGATACTAGGATTATAGTAAACATATTGTTGACATTTTGTAAAATGATGCATTTTAATGTCCAGGCTCGAATTCCTACAAATACCACAGCTACCGCTGAGCAATATCGGATATCCACAAGCTCATGAATGGATCGAACATCGGAAAGCCAATGTCAGACCATGGTCTTTATTTCTGAATACAAGCAACTTTAGGCCTCCGCCGAGTTTACAAAGATTAAGCAAAAGAGTTGTGAGAAATATTGAATACTTCCAGAGTAATTATTTATTCGTGTTCATTGGATTAGTTATATATTGCTTGTAAGATATGGTTTTATTTTTCTACTTCATTATGGAAGTTTGTAATTGTGAGAATAATATTGTTTAAATGTTAGGATAACGTCACCGCTTTTGCTGCTCGCTGTTGTAGCATCTCTTGGAATATGTTACAAAGTTTCACAACGCCATGCGAAACAAGAACTTATAGTATTGAATCATAAACTGACATTGGCTCAGGTATATAGTTTAGTTGGAATATGCTCATTGCCAATATTCTATCTGGTCGGAGCTGGTGCAGCACTTTTTTGGGTCCTTGGTAAATGAAACATCAGTTCAAGTAGAAATCCTCGAGGGACATACATAATACACTTATAAAATATGTTTTAGGTGTATCCTGGTTCTTGATAACTTTACATGCTGCTTTTTATAACATTGACTCAGTCTTGTGCCCAGGAGAAGATGAGCTCAATTCCTTAGTTATGCAAGATGTATGATTTGTATTATAATTATTGTACATAATAGGAGATGCATTAATTCCAATTGAATTAAAAAGGCATGGTAATTTAACATTTGAATAATGTATAGGAAATGCAAAATATATTATGATTATACAAATTCATACATTATTCGTATAATTATAAACTATAATTAGTGTTACCATTGATGTATTTTCATTGTTTACATTATTAGAATAGTATTATTTACTTATACATGTTGAAACTGAAAAAAATTTTATAATAAAACCAAAGAATAATTTTGTACTACCAATTTTTTATATCGAATAAAGTATTTGTGTTTATAAGTATTCAATGAAGAATTGTAAAAATAGTTTTATTATAAATAAATTTTACAACTGTACTAAACTGTCCTTTCACACAAACATTTTTACTTGATTATAATTGTATAAATGTAAAAATTATTTTTAAATTTACAAAAAAACCTAATTCGTACTTTATTTCAATTTCATCCTAGTCTATATTCTATAATAAATATTTTTTTATGGTATTAATTTATATTGCCCACGTGATCATTTAGCGTATATTGTTCTCTAATTTTATATGATATGGCAATTTATGCACACATGACGTATTTGTCACATCATGACTCATTTTCTCGTCTCTAAACCATATATTTGTACAGTTAGTGAATGTCATGAACACAGAAATGCAATAAAACGATTCAATTAAAGCACGTGTTGCAGTGCGTATAAAAAGAAAGGTTAAATGTATATGCACGATGGACCTACAACGTGAGGACAGACGTAGAATAATTTCCTGCTCCATATCTTAACAACATCCGGAAGCAAAGATTTTTCGATGACCATCAAATGAGAATGCTGTAAGAATAACGTGCATTTAACGTTTATTAAGGAGTAAAATTTAGAAATGGAGGAACAGCTTTTTTTACCAGTTTTCTTGCATTTCGTATGTATATAAATTGCTTTTTTGCGTTTGTATTATGTATATTCGATTGAGATTTCGTATTATGTATTTTTTTTTTGTAGAATTGAACTAATGGTCATTATTGCTACTAGTTCCCTTGCTCAATAATAATTTATGTGTAGTTTTTGGTTACATATTTTCTAGCAATACTCATATAATTTGCTATGGTAGTTTAGTTTAAAGTTTGTAAAAACAGGTTTGCAAATTATATTTATTGTTTTTAATTGCATAAATCTCGTTTATTTGGTTTGCATGTAGTATAAGTTGTTTGATTCGAATAAGTAGGATTATTTGACCACTGATCTATTCGATTAAAATGGAAGAGGAGGATGAAGACATTACTGTGCCCTGGATACCAAATAATTTGAACATAGGATCTGTGCAAACTTTGTATCAAAGTGTTCGTAGTGCCTTGTATGATGTTGAAAGTATAGATAGTACAAACACTATGCACAGTGCAATATCAATGGAGGAAATTCAACAGTCTGACAATGACAATGAGGTTGTAAGTTATTATATACCAGAACATCAAAATTCTATATCAATGACTATAAACAATTAATCTGATATATTCATAGGTCTCAAATTCTAGAACAGGGTTTAGTTTATATTTCCAAGATGAAATTCGAACAATTGATTTTGTTCTTGTTTGGGACGAATACAATGCTGAAGCACAAACACATCGCAGCGCGGAATATAGACGCGTAAGTTCTATTTTAGTTATATGTATATACAACACAATACTCAACATCGATTTTCAGGTGTTTGAAAAAAACTTGGAAAAGGAAGGTTTGGAAATGGAATATGAGAATGCAGAACCAAATGGTCTCCATTTCATAAAGATACATGCACCAAGAGAAGTGCTAAGACGGTATGCTGAAATATTAAAGCTTAGATTGCCAATGAAGGAATTAACCAGTTTGAAAATTCCTGAAAACCGTAGCAACACATTGATCAAAGAGGTCAATTCTCTATTCAAAAGAATTATGAATAGATATTATGTTGATCAAACAATCTTCCCAAAATTGAAACACAACTTCACTGCAGTTTACAGTCGTGACAAAGAATATTTATTCGACATAGATATGCCTAATTTTTTTACTGCCGCAACGCGTGCTAGAATAGTACAATTTATTTTGGATAGAACCAGATTTACAGAGACCACGGGCGATGATTTTGCGTTTGGAATAGAAAGGCTGATTTCGGTTAATGCATACGTGGCCGCTTATCCACTACACGACGTAAGCTAAATCTTTTTGTTTTTTTGCATAAAACATATCGTTTAAGTTAAAAAATGTCGTATTAGAACACGTTAAGGTTTAAATGACCATGTCCTGTTGAGTACTCGCGTGATCCAGGTACCTCCCCTGTAGCTTAGGTGGGCGTGAGGTTTTAGTGGGTAGCCCCTAGGGGTAGTCCCACATAACCCCGGCTTCCCCCAGGGAGTCGGGGTATGCGAAAAGCATTTCCTCACGGAAAAAAAAAGGTTTAAATGACCATGGTCACTATTCGTTTTAGTACCTTCGTTTTAGTAGAGGGCATTTTAAAGCCCATGCGGAATAGTGCCAAGCAACCGGATCGCGCTTTGTTTTGAACCGTTACCGAACCGTTATCGTTTTCGTACTACCAATTGCAGCGTGGAACTAAAACACGGAATGGTTAGGGCGTATTCCTAGTAACTCTAATCACCGGAATGGCACTATTGTTTCATATTTACCCGTTCTGTACCTCTGCCGGCACCACCTAAACAAGCAATAATAAGCATTATGACGTTTTCCTAGAAAACTGCATAATAGATTCGAGAATGATCAGCTCCCTTGGTTCAAATGCTTGACTTTGTAATGAACACATAACTACATATAGGATTTCCCTATCTTTGCCCCCATCAGCTTTCGTACGTCGATTCAGGTAGGGTCATTATCAGGAGGGTCATTCAGGTATTAGTGTTTAATACCACTACCTGGACTCTCATTGTACCCATATCTTTTGG
The DNA here is from genome assembly GCA_028454255.1 of Halictus ligatus. NCBI lineage: Eukaryota > Metazoa > Arthropoda > Insecta > Hymenoptera > Halictidae > Halictus > Halictus ligatus. The sequence goes on along the minus strand of CM052132.1, from coordinate 15,652,167 downwards.
ATCGTAATAGGGCATCGACGCTCATGAAGTTGTAGTTGACCATTTAGTCTTTCACTAAATTATCCTATTCTATTTCTCAAGGTATAAGCGTAGCTTGCAATTTTTATCTTTCTGTGAATCATATATACGAAATTTCGTGACGGTCTATTTTTTCAAATATTTATTAAATTTTTGAATTAAATATTACATATATTTAATTATTTTATTTTATTAAATGTCATTTTTATATGGAAAAACGATATTTGAGAAATGTGTAGCGTCCGGTCGTACGTACACAAAAGAGCTTCCTTTTCGTGCAAACGGCCAACGTAATTTACGACTTTCGTTCGATGAAGCTATTTTTGAGTGGACATTTTGCAGATCTAGTCGAAGCATGCTTATTTATTAGAGTTTTGTTCCAAAGTCCTCAATAGCAAACTGAGACCGTTGTAAATTAAGAGACGAACTGAAGGGCACTTGAAGCAGACCCAACGGTCTATCGACACGTGGGTCAGGCGTGGGTGGGCCGGAGGAAAGTCTCATCATCCCCTTCGATCACCTCGCCGTTCCGAAAACAAACACGCCAAGGGCGGAAGGAACAGGGGTGAGACGAAGCAAAAGAACAGCTCTGATTGAAATGTAGGACATATCAATACATTTTTACGCAGAATTTGGTATTCTATCGATTCGTGATACAAAAAGTAGGCCTTTCCATTTAAAGAAATCAAAGTGACCTTGGTTTTTCCGAAACGGATTCACGCACATAAAAAATGTTCCCTGTTCATACGATGCAACTTTTATATGTGCCATTTTTTCATAAAAAGGCAAAATAAATAAATTATAAATAAATTTATAAATAACGCAAATATTCAAAGTGTGAAAGTTATATGGTTCGCCGTACAGTATCGTCGTACCTTTCTAGTCCTTCCCTTTTTTTACCTTCGCGGATTAGGGTCCGTTCGGCGTACCTCACAATACCTGTCTCAGGCAACAATTCAGTTTTTACGAGTTTAAATGTACCCCATTGAAAAGAACTTTAAACTGAGTTTAACACTAGAACGACGGGAGCAGTCAAAATGACTGCTTCCTAATTTTTTCTTTTACAATTACTGAAATTGTAAAAATGTTTTCATCGGAAATTTTTAAATGAACCTCTTCATTGAAGTACACAGTACAATAAAAGTTGTATAAGGTCTGAATATAATACTAATGTTTTTAGGGAGACCTGCAATCGCCAGAGTCTATGAGATATCTTTTATACACCGAATGGGCCAGTTTGCAAAAATGTCTCCATTATCAACCTCTAGATTACATCAAAGAATATTTTGGAGTAAAAATTGGACTTTACTTTGCTTGGCTTGGATTTTACACACATATGCTGATACCAGCCAGTATCGTCGGTCTTCTCTGTTTCATATACAGTTGTATGACTCTGTATTACAATGAACCAAGTGAAGATGTTTGTAATGGCAATGGTACTATTTTAATGTGTCCCTTGTGCGACCACATTTGTGGATATTGGGACTTAAAGGAGACTTGTCTGCATTCAAGAATCACTTATTTGTTTGACAATCCATCTACCGTATTTTTTTCAATATTCATGTCGTTATGGGGTATGTATTCATTTAGAGAATCAATAACATTAATGTTAACGTGTCGATCTTCAATTACTTAATTATTTATTTTATTATTTTTTATTAGCTACGTTATTTTTGGAATTGTGGAAAAGATACTCGGCTGAAATAACTCACAGATGGGACCTGACTGGTTTAGATGCTCAAGAGGAACATCCTCGACCACAGTACTTAGCGCGTTTAGCCCATATAAAAAAGAGGTCCCTTAACATTATTACAAATACTGAAGAACCACAAGTACCGTTTTGGAAAATGAGAGTACCAGCAACGATCCTTAGTTTTTCTGTCGTTTTATTATTGGTACGCTTACTGTACATAATAATCAAGAACTAAGTAGTTGTTATATTTTACGATAATCCAAAGTAAAAGTTTATTTCACGATGCAGATTGCAATAGCGATGGCCGCTGTGTTGGGAGTTGTTCTGTATAGGATGTCTGTGTTAACTGCGTTAAGTGTTTATGGACATCCTATGGTAACTAGTTATGCAATACTCTTTACCACAGCTACTGCAGCTAGCATCAATTTGTGTTGCATTATTGTCTTCAATTGGATTTACGTCTGGTTGGCTGAATATTTAACAGAGGTATTTCAGATAATGATTGATTTTCAATGTACATGTTTATTTCTCTTTTACTCTTGTAATATGTTTTTCAATGTTACAGATCGAATTGCTTCGAACACAAACTGAATTCGATGATAGTTTAACGTTAAAAATATATCTACTTGAATTTGTAAATTATTATGCTTCCATATTTTATATAGCATTTTTCAAAGGAAAGTTTGTTGGATATCCAGGAAATTACAATCGTTTTTTCGATTATCGACAAGAAGAATGTGGCCCTGGTGGTTGTCTTATGGAATTATGTATACAATTAAGCATCATTATGATTGGCAAACAAGCAATGAATACAATATTAGAAATGCTGTTCCCATTGTTTTACAAATGGTTAAATACATTGAAAGTACATGTTGGAATGACTATGACGAATGGAGAAAGAAAAACTACTACCAGGAAATATCTCCAATGGATCAAAGACTATAAACTAGTAGAATGGGGTCCAAGAAGTTTATTTCCGGAATATTTGGAAATGGGTAATTACGTAAGGTTTATGTTAGTTTTTATCCTCTGTATAATTATTACTGATTTTTCATGACTTTTGTTCACGCTAGTATTACAATATGGATTTGTTACCATTTTCGTTGCTGCATTTCCGTTAGCACCATTTTTTGCATTACTGAATAATGTTTTTGAGATGCGACTTGATGCAAAAAAATTATTAATAATGTATCGAAGACCAGTTGGACAACGTGTCATAGATATAGGTATATGGTATCGTATTCTTGATTCCATTTCCAAACTTTCTGTTATAAGCAATGTGAGTTTAAATATTTATGAGTAATATAGTTTGCATACTACAGTATACATATGTGTATATAACCATGACTTTTTAGGCATTTATTATTGCTTTTACATCGAATTTTATACCAAGATTAGTATACCGAATCGTTGTTTCTGACAATTATTCGCTGGAAGGTTTCCTAGACCATTCTCTGTCGAAGTTCAACACAAGTGATTTAAAAAATGGCACCCAGCCATTTGCCTTATCCGGCCATGAACAAGTAGACATATGCAGATATCCAGACTACAGAGAACCACCAAGTTCTCCAAATAAATATCAATATTCAATTATGTTCTGGCATGTATTAGCCGCTAGATTAGCGTTCATTGTTGTTTTCGAGGTTATATATTTTCTTACACATTTATCTATTTATTACTCATTATACTTCTCGTAAAAAATTTATTTTTGAATATCAAATAGAAAAAAATTTATATGATAACAGTTTCATTTTTAATATTTTGATATTCTATTGATTGAACCATAACTGATGGTGTCATTCATAACACAGCTTTTGAAAGTGAATATTAGATGTTTTATTACATAGAATTAATTAAATTCATGATTTCAGAACGTTGTTGCTCTCGTAATGATACTTATACGATGGTGTATTCCTGATATGCATCCAAAATTACGTGACAGAATTCGACGCGAAGCATATATAACTAATGAGACAATTATTCGGCAAGAAGCACAGCGCGCGTGTGGGAGATCCACTGAAGTAACAGCGAACGGCAATCGCTTGAACCGAGTTATGAGGAATAGTTTGTCGAATTCCGAATTTGACTTGGAAATTCATGGAAGTCCTGTACCTTCTGCTAATACAAATTCAAGAGTTGGCCCAGCTGCATTATGACAATGACAAGATAATAATCGCGATAAATAGAAATTGTACATGTGAAAGTTAGTACTGCGGTGCTAGTTGCAGTAACACATACTGATGATATTAACATGAATTGAAAAATTTTAAGTACTGCCGATTACAATATGGATAATAAGAAACTAAGTATATCAACAATGTTAAAATAGAGGAAGAATTCTTATTTTGGAAAGCTTTAATGATATTATATTTATTATGATAATATTTAAATTATATGATAATACATTATTTCTTACTATGAGTAAGAAATAAGTTTATTATTGAAGGAATGTTATAAAGAAAGTAGTATATCACGTCCAATTTAATATGTATTTTAACGGAATGAGTATATATCTACATATAATACCAACTGTTGTCATGATTTCCACAAGTTTTGTTACATTGTGGTAAACAACAGGATAATCTATTATTATTGAATACATTATCTGTTATACTATTTATCTGGAATTTAAGTTTATAAATAGGTTTATAAGTCTTCCTCTTATTAAAGTTCCTGCACATGATCAGGTTAATAAGGACTAATATCGACGAGTAAATTTGTATTGTATTCAGTTTTGATGTGGCGTTCAACTTTCACTAAAACATGATTCTTTTTGTTTTGAACGAGTCACATTTTTATCAATATGATAACATCATCTACCTCTACTAAAAATATGGTAATTATGGAAATCTTCGTACTGTGATGACTCCGAAGATACGCAATTCTTTTATGTATTTACATATTCGTCTTTCCATTACATGAGATATTATTTAAATATGCATATTTAGTTGCCATATCAGATATTGATAACACTATTTTTATGTAATGAAAAACATACAATTAACTCTATATACACATGGAATATGTAATCGTTATGTTTTATAATGTAACTTATAAATACAAAATAAAATGTTGATTTACATTGCGATGTGTTTACATACATTTAGCTTGTGCATAATACAGTTTTTTGATCAATCTGCATTTTAATAAAGACACTGTAATAGTTTTTTAAGCTGTACGTTCTAATCCTGGTTAAAAAAATAAAGTGAGTTCGGTTTTATGCTAAAAGACGGCCCGGTTCTGTTCCAGAAAAAAGGGGCTGGTTCTGTGCCATGCTAAGGCTGAGCAGATGTTAGCACTATATCTGGAACGCCGAAAACTTGGGCGTGAGCACTCTCCTATCCTCTCAGCTCTCTGTTAATGGTAATGCAGCATTGCAGAGGGCGATGTTTCACTATCGGCAACTATCGGTAATAGCAATAGCAATGCCACACCGTTGGGCCTCGATCTTTCTGAATATTTAATTTGAAAAATTTATCTCTTTTTATTATTGTCATATATTAAAGAGAACTTGACAAAATTCAGCATAACATTTTAATGTAACTTCTCATTAAATTGTGTACGATTAATTTTAGTAAAGATGGGAACTGTCCACGCAAAGGTAAGTGCATATTATTAGAAGAGTACGCTATAACCTAAAATCGAGCACATTAATTTACAGCATGAGTAATTTCTAATAATAATTCGTTTCTATGTAATCTTTTACTTAGAACTTATATCAGCTTTCCCCATTTTCATTTTTTTCATAGTATGTCTTTCTACCTTTATTATATGTTTCACTCATGCTTTACATGGTATTTGTCATATCATATTTTCAATAAGAATTAACATTCCTTGTCGTTCTCAGGAAACAAGTATGCCGAAAAAACTAAATCAAGATTTAAATCATGCTGTTCCCACTGAAAAACACAACCCCAAAGAGGATTCTGTAAGTAATCATTTATGTTTACATTTGAAACTACATTTATATTTAAAAAAAATAATTTACATTTTTATCGCACTAATAATTGTGTCATTTACCAATGTTTGCTTGCAGTTTGCAAATGTTAATAAGAGGAGGAACATATTTGGAAAAGACAAAGTAGGAGAGAAAACTATTAACATACAAACAGTTAAGGTATGCTTAACTTTACATCCTAACATAAAACCTCATCTTGTTCGAATTGTCAAATAACTTGAAGCCTTTTTATGATATAGACAAGAGTTGACAGAGTACACATAGATGGACTTAAGCGAACGAAAGACGATATAATAAAAACCCAAGTAGTAGACCTCTTTAAAGCTAAAGATTTTCAAGATGTTATTCTATGTGCCCATAAAGTCAAGGGAAAGCTAGAATCATTAGGATGCTTTAGGAGTGTCGGAGTTTACATTGATACGAGTGAAGGTCCTCATGCTACCCCAGAAGGCGTTGAAGTGGGTCTATATAATTACACACTAATTCAACAACAAATAAGTAATTTCTCAGATTTAATTCTTTTCAGTTTATTGACAAAATATGCACTTAAAGATCAGATATTCCTATGAGAAATTTCAAGTCCTATGGTCTTTCAGGTCACCTTTACGGTACGTGAAATGAGACGATTAATAGGTGGAATTAATACTATGGTTGGAAACAATGAATGTTCTGCAACTATTGGAGCAAAAGCACCTAATTTATTTGGCAGAGGAGAACGACTACAAATGGAATATTCTCATGGTACAAAAAGTTCCACAAATATAAATGTGGCAGCTGTGAAACCACTTGTGAATAGTTGGCTTCATACAGTGTATGTAAGAATATTTTTCTTTTAATGATTCACATTTTCATTGTAATAATTTAATTTTTTTTTAGGCTAACTGCTAGCGTGTTCAACACAACTAATGATTTTCCATGGTCTGGCTTTAACCAGTGTGAGAAAGGCCTTTTGTTAGATATTGCTTTTAATCCGGACGGAGCAGGAATACTGAAACACAATTTACAGTACGAAGCCGTATGCAGGAAAATTGTTTGTTCAAAGAAAGCGTCATTTTCTGTTCGTGAAGAAAGTGGGCCTAGTTTGAAATCTGCGTTACGACATATTTGTACTATCGATAAACGGGATTCTGCAATATTTCCTACTATGGGAAGTCTCGTACAATTTTCGACGGAGGTAGCTGGACTTGGAGGGAACATTGGTTTTGTAAAAAATGAACTTATTATGCAAGCTAATTGGACGCCGCATGAATATTGTGCAAGTGTTATTTATTTAAATTATCAGAGAATACACATGCATTTATTACTTGTTTGTCTCTGGTGTAACTAATAGTATTACGGACATTTAAATAGACTTTCCAATTGGGCCTTCAATCTGGATTACTACGTGGAATTAGCATTCAGAAGGAAATTAGCATAGCCGATCGTTTCTTTTTGGGTGGGCCAATGAATCTTAGAGGATTCGAGATGAGGGGTTGTGGACCCCGCGAGGAAAACGATTCATTAGGCGGCGATGGATATTGGGCAGCAGCGCTTCATTTGTATACACCGCTGCCATTCAGACCCGGTCGTAACGGTATTGGAGATTTGTTCAGGTTACATGGTTTTATCAACGGTGGAAATGTAGCAAAACTGGGTATGGATTTTTATAGAATTATAACATAATACCCTTACATTGATAATTTTAGTAGGTGATATATTTTGATTTCCATTAATGTATGCAGGGGGAGCCTTTAAAATAATAAAAAGTATAGTATTCTTGAAAGCTAACGAAAACAGTAAATGTTACTCACGGAAAGAGACTCGGGCGGCACAGAGGCCAGGGAAGTGAAATTCTGGCTTTGCCTAATCCGCATCTTAACGCTTATTCTTTTACTCACTCACACACACATTCTGCAGTATTAATTCCCCGCAACGCGATACTGTAGGCCTGAAGTAGTAGTTGTAATCTACTCAGCAAATAGTGAGAATACGTATGACTCAACTGTATCAGCGTGTGCGCCTGATTCGCACCCCTTCCGAGTCTCATTTCGTGAGATGTGGACGGTATTGCACCTCCGTCTATCTCCGACGTTGACGCTACCTTATATTCAAAATAAATTTAAATTTAAAATAACATATATATTTTTTTCAGCCAATGATTGGAGTGGGAATATGAGTATTATGGATTTGAATATGGATATCTTTTCGAAGAATGTGCGCGCTTCAGTCGGTGGCGGCATTGTAATGAAACTTGGAAACATTGCAAGAATCGAATTGAACATAATTTCGCCTTTGAGATATATGAAATACGACGTATTGCGATCGGTTCAATTTGGTATTGGATTGCAATACTTATAAGCTTTTATTTGGGAGTAGTAAATTGTGTATCTTATATTATTTTTTATGTCAGTAATGAGACTGTACAATAAATTATAATTATAATGTTATTATTGTTACAAAGGTACATTTTAATCATTCTAATGTGATTAGTATTTTATGTTTAAACCAAGTTTCCAATAAAAACTAGTACAAATTGTATGAGCACTTAATAGTAATTTTCCATTTCTCTGACCACATTGCAAGTCTTAAGAAAAACTATAAATAGGACTAGTATTTGATTATTTTGTTTGCATCAGACATGTAACACGAACCATTTCTAGGAAATAACCAAAGATTTCATCAGTTGATGAATCAGTTTCAACATGTAGATCAATTAAGAACTACCTTTTTTCTGCTAACTCCATTAATGGAATTCGTGCATCAATTGTCTATATGCATACATTTTTAGAAAAATGAGATCAAACATCAGTGTTGTTTTCACGAAATATAATCCACGCGATTTCTTACTATCGTTTTACTCTTTATCGCAAATACGACAATAACATAATGCGAAACGTTGGCTACAACAGCGCCACAAACCGCGTGAATCACGAGTATTCTATGCATCAACATCAACCAGTTGAAAATGGCCGCTTGAAACTTGTTCTCGAAATGTGTGCTACAATATTTTGTCATATTACAATGGAATCCTTTGGAATTATTGAGAAATCTAAGCAAAGCATTGTGTCCGACGTAACGAGATTTATCGAAAATTCTTTGATCGAAGACAACAAGTGCACTACATCGAAGAATCAGTTCTTAAACTGCGATCAGGATTGTCTACGTGATTGTGGTTGTCACGGCTGTGGGGGCTATCTTTGTTGTATGTATGCGTAAAAAAATGTTTTATCATTAGATCATTGCAATTTCAATGTGTAGCAGTAGGTCATAAGAACAACTTAACGATATATGAAAACGAAAGTATCGGTAAAGGTTTGGTTATCCCTTCACTTCGCGATTTGCTCGTATCACTCAATATTATTCTGTGGAATGTGCGTGATAAATCTTTGGCGGGACGGCATTGTAATTATAAACTGTATATTGATTCGCGAATGTTTTCAAGATTATAAAATGCACCCGTATTTAATTTAGATATTTATATGGTTTCGAAATGTTTAAATTTCGGGGTTATAATCTAGCAAAACAACATATGTAGAAAATTAAATAATTCTTACCAGGAAAGAAATACGAATCTTAACATTTAAATGATTCTATCACAAGTACAATCAATCATAAAAGTGTATTTGCAATGCCATGCAATGGTATCGCATTTTTATAATAATTATTATCTAAATATGTATTTGTAGCTAAAGATACATGTGACTTATACATGTGACTTATACTTATACATGTGATTGGAATGATTGCCTTATAAGTAGATTTTTGTGATTATGAAAACAAGAGCGGTTCTAATTTTTAACATTTTGTTTGTAGTGCAGCAAAGAAGATATATGAGAACTAGGAGAGGTGGTAGAAGAGTATCAGTCTATTGAATAAAATATGTGAGTAAATTAAAGATGAACAACTTATTCTCCTTTGAAAATTTTATTTGGTTTTTACATTTGATGATATGTTGTGTGCAGTAAACCAATAATGGAGAAAATGTATTCGATGAACGATACGTTGAACAGGGAAAGCAAAATGTCGAGTCCAAAAAGACAAAACATGCTATATAGTATGTTCAATGCTTTGAATGTGATATGGAATCGAGTTGCTAAAGTTCCTGCATCATTAATGACAGGCATTAATTATCCACTATCGGTAACAGTAGTACATAATGAAGGTATAATTTCTCATGACTTTTTTAAAGATTTGACAACTAAAAGGGATACATTGAACACCGATAACATGTATATTCACAATACTTCGATGAAAGAATCTTTAAATATGTTTGAGAATATTCATCATAATATATTAGAAGAACGGAAATTGTATGTGCAAGGAGTTTTTAATGAAAAAATGCCAGTGGAGGACTTAAAATTCCGTTACAACTACATTGATATTAATAACAAGGCTGGAGACAGGTTTGATAAAAAGGAATCAGTTGTTGAAGAGAATTCAAATCATTTGTCATCAACTGAAATATCAAATAAGAAAAATATGGAAGGATTGTTTGAACACACTTATGTAGACAGCACAGAAAATGTGAACAATGTCGATAACTACAAATATACGAACGATACTAGTATCTCTGATAAGAAACAGTTTTCTGATTGCATAGAGAATAGAGCTAATGATGAAGTAATCATAAACGACAAAACATTTTTGTCCTCAATCAATACAGACGTAGAAAGTGAACAAACGGTTAAACAAACTTCTGTATCTAATATATTGACAAATATGTGGGTAAAGGTTTATGGCAATATGACAGATCGATTCTGTAAAACTGACTTAGTTGAAACAGAAACAGTAATGAAACGATCACTCTCCTCGCCAAGACAACGGAGGAAATATAACTCTATAACAAAGGGCCGAGGTCGAGGTCGTGCAAGGTCGCAGCTTAGGCGTTCTGGTGTAAGTCAAACAAGACATAGAAAGGAACGCACGAAGCACGATCTTGCTGCAGACATACAAAATGATTTAAAAAGTTGGCAAGAAGAAGACTGTTGTAGCTTAGACGAAGATGTAGTAGACGGATTAGACATTTCAGGAACAAATAGTTGTCCTGAAGCGTTCACGTTTGCCGATGTTGAACCAAAACTACAGAAACCGAAATCACACAAGAGTTGTAGTCAAGAAATGTCAAAATTGTCCATGAAAATGAGATGCATACCTGAGTGTACAAATATTTTTAATGAAAATTGTGCTGAGGGGAAACACAATTCGCCGAGAACGGCATTCCGGCCGCGCTTGGCATCAGAGAGTTCTATCGATTCAGAAGATAGTTCTTGTATAGTTTTCGAAACGGAATCTGAAGTAACTTACAGAAGTGATGATGAATACACAGATGAAAGCGATACAGATCAAACTAGTGGTGACGACGAAGACGAAAATGAGACATGCAATCTTAATGGACGTATTTCTCCAGTTCACAAAGTAAATAATCATTTGATGGTTGGAATTGATTATTTGAATTCCTATGTGTTAAAGAATGAAATCTTAATTCTAGGTAAAATTTAATTTGAATCCAACTGTTCATGTCATGGTACAATGGGATTATGCATACCGTGCTGCTCGTAGAGGTCCCTGGGAGCAAATGGTTAGAGACAGAGACCGATTTAAGAGCCGTATTAATTGTATAGGACACGTTCTTAATCCAATATTAAGTACTCAACATCGACTTCACGTTTGGCAGGAAAGATTTTCATCTATTGATTAAAACTTCTATTCACCGTCCTTGTAAGGTAATTTCTTGAATAAAGGCTAAATGCTGTATAATACGATAGAAGAGATGATGTATTACAGTAAAAAGGAATATGTATAATAAGTCTTCCAAAATAACAAAATAGGCTGTGAATAAATAGTGTAGACCATCTGTTTTAAAAGACATTCTTTTTTTGAAAATTACAGTACTATGAATAAATCGTTTGCTACTTGTGCTGCGTTATTGTATGCTGCATCCTGAATAATTGTTTCCATTAAACATATAAAAAACTATATGGCTTAAATTCTTGCCTGTGGCTAGTCTAATATTTGTAGGCATATTAAATATCACTGGAACTTATTTTATGTACAGCACGAATTATGTTGGGTGATAGACATAATTGTAAAATGATGAAGTGTGTTTTATAATCATAATAACATAAACAATAACTAATTTGATAATATTTTATACATGAAAGATAAGATATTCTTATTATATCACCTAATATGATTTTAGTAATAAATATTGATGTACATATAAAGAAATATTAGTATAAAAAGAACATAAGTTATAAGTAAGTGGGAGTACAGTGTTTACTAATATATTTAAAAACTCTTCTCTTCGGAAGAGACATACACAAAATCTATTTAAATATTCCTGTATTATAAGAAGATATACATATTTATTTTTAGTTCAGTTATCTCATTTTACTTGAATAAGGTACCAAAAGTAGACATTATTATTAATGCATTAGTCACATAACGATGTATAAATTATCAATCTTTTCGAATATATTCAAAACAAATTTATTGGAAGATGTTAATTATCCATATTTTCCTTTCTCAACATATATCATGCATCATCTCTTTGACTCTACAAGCATTTTTGTATGGAAATGAAATATTTTATGAGAAAATTTTAGTAATAAAATATTTTTCAAGTGTCTGAGTCGAGACCACATTACGTGATGCAAATTACAAGCGTTTATAACATCTCTGTACATGAAATGTGTTAGATTTTGTATGAAACAATAGAATGTATGATTTTTTAATTGCTACTGTATACTTGGGAATACAAACAAATGGACATTAATGTTACTAATTTTTGCGAAATTGCAAAATTTCATTGAATAAAATTATTAATTTACTTTGATTTTTCATTGTATGGAGATGTTAAAGGTTTAAAAATTGTATTACACAAATTGATTACACGTTTGCAATATTTTAACAATATTAGTAATATGTACATAAATTTCCATCTATTTCTTTTGCATATAATTGTTCTACTATAAATTGCAATCTACATTATTTATTAAATTTCTGATAAAAACAGTAATATGCTGTGAAACAAATCTTTAATAAATCACACGGTGTACGTATTGTATAAAGCAGGTTGTTCAGGTTGCTTGGTATGTTACTTGAAAGGTTTATGACTATAAAAATTGACGTAAACATTGCTGCTGTTCCAATAACAAGGCAATTTTTTAATTGGAAGTGAGAAACAAAATCTCATTACTGAAATAAATGAAGATAAATGAAATAAACCAAAAAAATGGAGGTCTAAAATCAAGTAAATATCCGTAATATCCGCTAATCCGTACATTTATGGTATAGTATCATAAATAATAAGCAGAAAAAGCAATTAACAAAACTTTTAGTTTAAAACTCGATTTATATTTTAATCTATACAAATACCATATATTTTATTTTCCTATAATTGAATAATCAAATGCCTTTGTTTTAGCATTAATTTTGTATAAAAAATAAGAGTGTAAAAGTTATATATTTCATTCTAATCTAGTTATGTATTATATGTATTTAAAAAGTGTTAATAATTAGAATATATGTACATATTATAGAAGGTAATACGATAAATCATAAATGCATAATTTTTTCCATTTACAGTTTCGATTCGCTTTAATATGCAATGTATAAAAATATTAGGTAATTAATATCTGTTTTATTTTTCATTGGGGAATACTTCGGAAAGTAGAATAATATTGTGCATGTAATTAAAATATAAAAGTACACGATATATGTATATACTCAATTAAATAAACAAGTTAATCTGTTTTGTAATTGACTATAAAGTGTCTTAAACTTTATTTAAACACTACCAATTCCTAGAGCCCAGGGTAAAAATAATAAGGGGAAGACTAATAGGAGGGAATATAAACAAGAATTAAAATTACTTTTGTAGTATGACGCGAATTTTCATTCAACTAGTTTAAATTCTCGCGCGCTTGATTGAGCAAAGCAGTGCATCACTGCAGAGGCGCCAACTCACGTTAACTAACTATACCTCTAAATAACCGCGAAGCACGTAACGCTAATAAAATATTGTATCAGATCGTTAATTGTATGCCCGTATGAAAGATAAATCGTATGTCTACCATGGTTCTAACTATTAATTTGCCTGTCATGAGTAACTTGAGAAGTTTCTCAGAATATAACAATGAAGTAATAATACAATTCGAATTATGCCAAGGGCAAGTTACATGATTGTAAGTGCTTGATTGGTGTTCAGAAAACTAACGTTTGCAGTTACGGTTCCTGCTCCTTAATTGCGTACCTGCGGCTTCGTTTTGAAGAACAATATTCTTTCGACACAGCGTTGTCTCCTGATTGCAACAGTCGGTGCTCTGGTTCTGTCGGTAAAAAGTTCCTAAGTTGGTAAGAAAGCAATTTGTTCTTATGTATTAATTGATAAAATCGTTTTAGCTAGCTTAAATAATTCGAGATTACATTATAGCTAAAAGCCAGAGAAAAGATGTTAGGAACAAGAAACTATCGAATTTTAATATTTAAGATTCGACTATTTTAATTTGGCAGAATACTTATGGCGTACATATTAAAATTTACTGGACGTATATAGACGCTATAAAGAGTAACGAAAATGAGTTATCTGATTGGTACAGCAACTGTAATTGGTATTTACATGAATATATAAGCAACAGTGTAAACACTATGATAGTAATAAAATTTTATACTCTATTTTTTCTATATGTAATATGCATTTGAGAGTGGGATTGTTTAATTGCGAGTTTGTATAACACCCACAACCTTCTTATAATTTATTCGTGCCAATAGCGTGGCCTCGTCGTAGGAAAAAATGTGCAATGGAACAGTTTATTTTACGATTATTGTGCGTACCTGACATTGAAGCTCAGAAAAACATCTCGTGGGAACATTTCATCGGCACTCAAGCAATTCTATGACAAATCACTGGACTGTGCTTAAGTGTATATTATTATTGATCGACTTCTTGCGATCAGATTGAAGCCCGTGCTCAAAAGATACCTCAGTACGCATAATTATTAATTTCAGTCGCTTAAATTATAATTTCATTCGCATTGATTCGAAATCAATATATTTCACAAAATAAATCGTCTTTAAGTTAATAGCATTATTGACAGGTTGTTGATAAATCGAAAAGCCTTCGTTGATGCGAAAATGATGATACCGATGAATTGATACTGATTGCTATGTCACGGGCGATGTTTACAATTGAATTATCGCAATTTTAAGAAATTGTGGATCATAATGCACTTAATTAACCTTCTCGCGGATCACATTACTGATAATTGCGTTTAAATGCATGGGATTTATTGTCGGATCACAATGCATTTGTCTTGGCGAATGATTTGAGCAATTAAACTCGGATGAGTACTTTCTCAATTGATGATAATGGAGATGTGCACAACCATCGGTTAAGCGTTTATGATTTCAGTAAATTTGCACCTGTACGTAATGACACTTTCGACAAAATGTTTCTGTCTTACTTCTTCATGTAGGATCCTTTTTCCCACATATTGTTCCACCTAACTTTATCACTATAAAAATCATTCTAAGTATTTACTAAAATAAATTTACCAATTTTTGTAACATAATTATTTGTCAATTATATCTATTTCCATTTTTTTGATGAGAGTCATAATCTTATAGTTCTTTGGATTCATCTTCACATTGGCTATTACATCGCGGTAATAAAAACATTTCCATAAAAAATACCTCGATTGCATTGACATTCCGAAAAATATAATCTTCAGAAAAATTGTTTGCTTATAACAGTGTTTGCTCCTATAAATTTAATCATGTCTATCTCCCGGGCACTTTGTCGTCATCAATAATATGTAAGATATTTAAGGTGTTCACTGAATGTATTCCATACGTTGCTTTATTCGCGTACGACCAATCGTGCAATATTTTTCCAGAGAAATCGTACAACGAATATCGGAGGACAACTCAGATAATCTCGAAGCCAAATCGTTTTCTTGGTCGTGATTTCACGCGATGTCTTTGCGCCCAACGATTGTAAGGGGGACAAAGAGAAAGAAAAAAAAAATCGCAATGTCTATTCAAGGATTATAGCAAGCGATCTGCTTTCACCTTTTCACGATCGTCCCGATCGCGAAGGAGGAGCAGAAAAGGAACCGTGATTCTATGTATATGACGCATCGCGTGAAATTCTGTATGGAAGATTACAGTTCCGAAGGTCCATGTAGATACGTTGTTCCAATTTCGGAGTTCACGTACAAGATAAGGTCCTCGCGTTCGACAATATGACTCATTTTAGCCACAGTGCTTAAACACCTTGTAGGATCAACGGAATTTAGAAAAAGGGAAGTTATCAGAACAGACAAAAATGTATAGAGTTTGCTTTTAGTTCTGCTTGGACATTGTAGAAAATTTTTCGGTTTTTCATAGGGGGATTAAATGGCAGACATCCAGCACTTTCCGCTGGAGGAATCAGTTGCGGTGACTTTTAAGCCTTAGCACTTGCTCGACTACTTCGGAACGATCCGAATGTTCTGGAAAAGACGGCTTTTACTTTTACTAAAGGATTCCTTGCTCGATCTTACAGACACTTGCAACTGTTAAACAGCTTTTAAGATAAATGTCGCATGGGAACTCGTCCTCTTGAAATATCACCGTTGACTGCGTACCTTTGCAAGCAGAATTGCATCTCATTAGCTTATCTAGGATTTATGTAAACTGCATTAGACGCACAACATTCGAATAATATTAATATGTAAATTACTGCTGTATAGGGTAAAGTGCTTTATTTTTAAAGCATAATGACTATTTAAAAAAGCGATATATACCATATATATTAACTGATTTGAATAAAAAAATTTAATATCTTCTTTTTAATATTCATTATGCTTTAGAAGTAAGTATAATTAATATAGGCACAGTAATTGGCTCTCTTACCCTATGTAAACTCAATCTGGGATTTTATGAATTATTTGTAGAATATTCGCAAGCTGAACATTTGATGAATGCTAATCAATTCACAGGATAACACGGAATCGGGAAAATATTCGCGATCGTGTTGATGTCTTACCAAATTTTTTTATAAATATATAGATACGAGAGATATCGAGCGAGTATTTTCGCAATAGCAAACCGGCGAACAGTCACGGTAAACCGAAGAAACCGGCAAAAAATTTGTATAAATTCAAGAAGCCGCACGTTATGTTATAAATCTTGGACGAGGTCTCCTTTCACCAAAGCTGACCACATTTCATACGGATTCGCTCGCACAGCGACGCAAGATTGTAACGAGCATATTATTATTCGGCATATGTTTATACGGGTATGATATAATTTAAGTAGATCGTGACACTGCACACGTATATCCGGTTACCGAGGCTTTGAAAAAAACGTCATCCGAATATCCGGCACGAATTCGTATTTGTTTCGCTCGTACGGGCGACTGTAATGCTGTTAGGAGTATCTGTACATTTCGCAATATTTTACTTTGCGAGCGTTGAACAGCGAGGCGAGTCAAGCCCACATTAAAAGAAGCAGAACCATTCTGTTCCACTTGCTGACCCGTTTCGAGATTGTTCTAAGATCTGCTAACGTTTCAACGCTGAATAGGGGACGGAAAATGCGAAGTGCCGTTTTTGTTGAAGCTTTTTAACTTGGTTGCCTGTTTAGAATAATTTTTGGTATCAAGGCTTATCGAGAGGAGGTCTATACAATTTTCAGTAACCCTTGGACGGCGGTATGGTCATTAAACAATTCCGCTTTTTAGGATTACTTTTAATTAGCAGCTATCCATTAGGGCTAGTAGAAAGACCAACGTGTTTAGAAGAAATGTCTTAAAAAATTTCTAAATAAAATGATCATAGCATTATCACCTCTACTGCTGTCATGAATATCCGCCGCCCGAGGGATAATTGACAAAGACCTGAATAATAACTTAATTAACGGATTCTCGAAGGATAATTGTTGGGTCTCGAGATAGTGTTTAATGGCGTTCAGCGGATAGTGTGCTAAGATGATGCATTCAATGACTCACGCGTTCGTTCACAGACCTTACCGAGGTGTAAGAAATTATGTCCTTCTTTTTTCTTCGTTCGTCACCGACCACAAATTATCAGCAAACGGAGAAGCGTAATTATTTGTTATCACCTATAAAATTAGTCATTGTAACGGTTTTGTACGCATTCTTCACGTTAGGCGTGTTTCGATACTAATTGAATTAATGTAATAAATCGTGACCGCTCCGTTCAGCTCTGGTCCCACGCTTTTCACACCATGTACTCCTTTTCTGGAGTACAGGGGTTTCTGTCGACACTATTAGCCTGCAACCGGCTGCAACTTGAGTCGCACCTGGCATTCCGGATCTGCCACAATATTCTCCGCCACGTGGCGCATTGATGACGGTGGGGTTCACCTTCAAAAGAAAGCAGATCGATTATGAGCACGTTGAGGAGTATAATTGCATACGATATAATGTAATTGTCTCACAAAATTTAGAGTAGCGCGAATCGTTGCATGCTTTCATCCATTAAAATGGAGATAAAAGTGTCCAATCAATTCTGAAAAATATGGTACTTTGCATACAGCAATGGGGGCGTTGAAGAGGCCCCTAATGAACATGTTAATTGGGCTTTCTAATCGCGGGAAGAATAAACATTCGAAATAAGCAGTTTCTCTACTCTGTTTGAGAAAGTTCTCCAGGTGAGAAAAGCAACAAATTTTGCATATTTTGTGATTAGGCCTCCGGAGAGACTAAATTTTAGTAGAGGTTTGAGGCTTTCACGACGAAAGGATATGCTATCAAAGAAATAGGAATATCAGCGTTAAACGCCTATTGGAAAGATGTTAAATGTAGTCTTGATGACACAAATTTTGAAGATATCCAACAATTAGTGGTCAAAGCAGAGACTGTACAATTGATGGTAATAGCATCGGACAAAATTGACTCATCATTTTAGTTCATTTAGTTTTTAACGCGTATATTTTCATCGACGGCATAGATCTTAAATGACCTGAGTTTGCACACACCTGGAGGTCGCTATCGCAGGCAATAGCCTCGTATGCAGGCTCTGTTAGACAGCTTCTTGTTGGAAAGTGGCAAGGGCTCGAAGAATGTAGTCCCGTTCGCTTCGCGTGCGGTGCCATCCGCAACGCCGTCTTCCGCAACGCGGATAAGGTCGAAATACGCGACCCCTTCATTTTCATCATCAGGAGTTCGAGAAACTGGCGGTCAGGGGAGAGTCGTCTGAAGAGAAAGCGGAAGGAGCTCTGAAAGAAGCTTTGTTAAAAGTGAAGTCGCGCGAGCACAGACATTCGAGGTCCCCGATTCAACATCTGATGCTGGATGTAGAAGAACAGTAAACTGATGAAACAGTTCGCAACACAAGGTTGCTACAAATTACGTAGATGGAGGAACAATGTTATCAAAACAATGTCATAGACACACATCAGACGGTTGATAGACTTGAAGAGGAAGCCAAAGAGGAGCATGGCGTCGGGCACGGCGTCTACAAATTGTTAATACTCATTCCTACTTTGTTTCGCACGGCTTGTTCATGGGCATTAAACTGGTATCATGGTAAAAGGCTAATCTATAGAAATTATACAGTAGTTTTTGTAATTTCTTTTATTATATCGTCTTCACATTTATTGCAAGGTGCACTGTACACGAGCAAAGTGTTTCGTGTGAATTGCCATAAGTAGACTGCGGATTTTTATGCAAAATAAAATTTTCAAGCATCAATTGCAGGCTACCTCAGCAAATATTGAAGATACATGTGAAACTGAAAGCAGAGAGGTGAAGCCTCCAAGATGAAGACTCCAGAGTTAAACTAATTGTAAGGCTATTCCGAGAAAGGAACTCAGTTTCAAGCTTATACTATTCGTTAATTATATCATCAAACTTAATCTGCCGTATAAAGATCGCAATTCGAAAGTTTATGACTGAAGAAATGCGGTGGTCGTTTAAAACCTTTTTCTGTGAACGGAAAGATCGACGTACAGAGATGTTTGCGATTCAGCTTGTAATGAAATTCTCCTTCCAGGAAGAGCACATGATTTTGCACACCATCTGCGAGAGGTGTCCAGAAGGATGTCAAGCTGTTCCGCTTGAAGTTCCTCGAACTTGCTCCGAACCGGTGATTCAGAAGGTTAGTCTCTTCGCCTGGGATAAGGACGCCGATGAGCAACTTTCCCTTTCTCCTTCGCTTTCCTATCTCGCGATTGTATGCCCCGATCACGCTTCTCCGTTTCATCTCGACAATTAATTTCAGAGCGAGCAGAAAATGTATTCCTCCTTCTTCCTTTCGCCTTTTATTGCCGTACAAAGAGAACATTCCATTCGGCAAATAGTGTGCCATAAGTAGACTACGGATCAACAAGACAAGAAATATAAAAATGTGAAAACATTCATGAATTTAAGAATGTTCTTGTATTATTTTCAATACGTTGAAATGATCTACTCACAAACTTTTATAAGATGCTTTGTAAAGGCTAACAGCGGGCATCGCTTACTTTTTACAAAATGGCGGGGAACGTCGGCGGACAAGGATAAATATAGGATCACATTTTCCCGTATTACATACTTACGATAGGTTTTTTAACAAGGCAGAAATCTCAGTTTTTACTTTCACCCTACGAACCGAAGAATATCCATCATTTCTTGTTTTTTTTTTAAGTTTTTGCCCGTCATTTTATAATGAAGTTTCCCTTCCTTTTGTTCCGACACTGGTGAAATATTTCCGTTACTTTTTAATCGCGTTACGAGCGCAGCGCTCAATGCTATCGTTAAAGTTCCTCGTAAATCAGATGAACTTGTTGCGCAACGGTTATTAACCATATAGCAACGCTAACTTGATTCCTTCCTACTTGTTGCTTCGAACGGTCAGGAAGAAACTCTCGAAGCCATTGCTTTTACACATTGAACGATGGTTTTCCTTGCGGGACACATGTGTTTAGGTATAATAGAACGCATGCAAATCTGTTCGGCGAGATACTTCTCAACGAAATAGCGAAAGTTTGCCACAGACCATGGCCCAAACGCTGTGGAAACTTCGATACTGTTGCACTGAATCGTAGATCACTTCCGGTCCTCGTTAGTTAATTTCTTCGAGATATTTTATTTTATAGGATCATTAGTGAGTTTATTATCCGTTCTTCAATTAAAATTATTCCCAATCTTCTTGAAAGTAGACTGATCAGTCTAAATACTCTAGTTTAACTAGTAAATAACAGTTTTCATTACAACATTTCACACAGAGGTATCAATCAGAAAGTAATAAGAAGATCTGCGTTGTTACAGTCCAAATGATTGTTGCCATTTTCGTTGTACGCCGGCCCGGTCCGGAGCGGCGCGAATCATTAGAGCATCGCGACCACGGGTATCCTAATTGAATCTAATTAGGCTCGCGGACGACGATACGCTTTTACAGCCGATGTTAATCGAGATTTCACGAGAGGCGACGCGACGGTCACGGAAAGATTCAGTTATATTCTACGGTGAACGCGTCACGTAAACCCGACGGGACGAGAACGAAAAGGAAACGAGTTCGCCCAGGCTCTCTTCCTTGTGCAATACTTGCTTGTTTCGAGTCGCGTGACGCTGCAACGAATGTCGTCAGTCGCCTTTGTTCGCCCGCCAGAAGAGAACCTCCGTTATCCGTACGGATACGAGGACGAACGAGAGATCTTTATCGAACTAGATTGCTCGAGACTTTTTTTTAAGTCACTCGACTGTTTGTATCTAAACTGCGAATCTTTATGCAAATCTTCGTCTCAAGATGAATCATTTTGCACACTCTAAATCAAGGACAAATTTAATCCTTGCTCCGTAAATCAGGATCGTGACCGAGCGAATTCGAGAAGTGTAGATCATTCGCAGAATATATTTTCAAATAGATGTATTTATACAAACTGTTGATTAAATCTCTTGCTCTAATCTCCATTCAGAACATTTGAAGATGTTACTTGAATTTTTTCAGATGTTTTTCGAAGACTTTTACCCACTGTTTACATGGGTCCCAATTACGTCGGGCACAATTGTGGTTTATGGTTCAGGGTTTACGGTTTACGGTTGTCGGAACAATGTATACGGACTAAGGGTTAATTGCCTTGGGAGAGCCAGGATTAGGGCAAAATTTATTAGGTAGGGTCGCTGTGCGTTATTTCGGTCCCTACCCCATAGACGGCCTTTCAGGTAATAAAATGTTTAAACATAAAAAATGGTAGTTAGCACACTCCTATACGTTTGAATGAACATTTTGTCCGAAAATGTCCAACGAATTCATTAATTCGAAACATCAAGTTCGTGTAAGTAAGATTGTTGATAACAATAGAATATGTTGATGACAGAGTTCCAATAATAATTTGCTCTACGAAATTTTGTTTTTTTCCTAAACATCGGAAAGAGTTCATTTTCATACCTACGATCTCGCAAACATTTTCTGCCTCCGTTTGTCCCGATCATCTCATAGCTGCTTATGCAAATTATGGGAAAGATTATTTTAAGTGATCACGCGCACAACTTTCTTCGGGAAAGTAGAAATGCCAATAATGGTTTTATGAATTTCCAAATATCTCCTAGTGGTTGGAGAGAATTCAAGCATTATTGAACACGGCGAACAACATGGAACATCGTTTTCATTGGTGTGATTACAACATGTAGAAATCGTTCGAATTAATCTGGATGATCTAATGGCGAACTTTTTAATATCTATTATTCTCCATTTAATTATACTCCACAGTTTTTGTAATCTCTCCCAGAAATTCTTCGTCCATTCTCGATACACGTTCTTCGGCCGTTTATCTAGTTAGAGTCATTACGTTTTAATTGTATTTTGGTGGGTGCACTGCGGCGAGTATTGCGTAACCTCGAGCTCGTTATCTTTTCCTAATTTTTAAAGCAATTCTGGTGAAAGGTGGAGAGCTGTTCTATGTGTGTTCGAAGCCACTGTCTTACATAAAAATAAAACAATCTAGTAAGATTGCTTCACGAACTGGTACCCCATGTCAGAATTTGCATTTTCTTTAGAGCAACCAGATGTCCGGTGACTTGTGGACGGTGGTAAAAATTGGCTTTTTGGAATTGTTCGATTCCTTGGTTAAGATACAGCTTATATACGTTTTTATACAGCATACGAAAAAAATTCTTACATAGAAGAGAAAGGGTTCATTACCTTTAGATAAAAAGATACTATAACTGAAATATATAAATAGACTGCAGATCTTAGTGCAAAATAAAAATGTTCCGCGTCGATTGCGGAAAATTTATAATTTTTTACTGCATAAATAACAGTTAAATTACTAGCCGTGTGGTTGTTCCTACCTGTTTTTCGTTGTATCATTTTAGTAAACCGTGGTATTATCATTGACAGGCGAAAAAGAGAATAATGGGACCGAAACTTTCATAGGTAATAATTCAATCAAAGAAAGAAGTGGCCTTGAGGAAATCAGGTTTGAGCTAAGCCATTAATTACACTACCATTCTACATGATAACTAAATTAAGTCCACCCGAAGCAACCACAGGGCGATTGAATGATCAGCTCACTGTTTCAATTCCAATCAGTGGAGAAAAAAGCTATCTCGAACCTGACTATTAATAATAATAGCCTGTTATACAACACCCGCAGAAAAAAACCAAAGGTTGCCTAAGGTGACCGAGCGATTCGATTGACCGAAGAAAAGGAATGGTGCCCTCGAGGAGGCCAGACCTGGGCAGGACCAAAAGAAAAAAAGAGAACGAAGAGAACCCATACACCGAATGCTAACCCACTTTGTCATATGTATCGCGGACAAGCGGAATGCATTGGTCGTGGATTCGATTCAATGTCCATAGTTCATCCGTATGCGTATACATACTACACGACGACTACAATATATACATGGGGGACAAGTGTTACATAGAGCTCGAATGATTCGTGCCGAGAGCACCATGGCGGAACGCGGGGCTGTCCGGAACGAATCATCTCGACGTACGTGCATGGTGCGCGCGTGTGGTCGACGACGATCCAGCTTCGGACGGGAATGATTCTTTGGTGACTGGTGGTTCAAGAGGTGAGAGACCATAATGTCTGGTGGGGACCACAGGACCCCGCCCCGTGGGCAGCTATAAAATGCCGGCAGGAGAATCGGGCCCAACCAGTTCTTAATCGGTACACGAGGACTCTATAGATTTTTTCTTCACCTCTTCCTCCTTCTTCCGTGTCGATCCTCCTCCGCTTGCAACCAACTGTCGCCATGAAGCTGTTGTCGGTCTTGTTGCTCGTCTGCGCGGTCGTCGTCTTCGCCGCTGAGGAGAAGGAGGAAGAACGACCCAAGACATACAGGAGGCTCATCCCAGCTGATGTTCTTCGCGGTGAGTCTTCCTAGCATTTTTCCTTCTCGGACTGCGATATCCCCTGGGATCACTGGAGGATTTACAAATTCGCATATATATTTATTACACGGCAAATTTTCCTGTTAAATTAAATGTACAAGTATTAGATTTCAAAAAGAACGTTCAGCTTTTCCGGAATCCTCTTCGACAGTTAAGGGTTGATAATAGATGTTTCTATTCTGCCGAAGTTCTCGCGGTTTAGCGGCATACAGTTCTCATTATTTATCCCTTCATTTTTCTCGTACATACATCAAATACGCAGACTAATCATGAAAGTTCGTTCCCCTGAATTTATCTAATCTGTACAGATGAGGCAATTGTGACTTTCAGTGAAAAATTGCTCTTCTTTACAGTTAGGATAGTAATCACGTTAAACTAGTCCCAGTTCGAACCTTCATGCAATATTTCACATTATATCTTTTCGCATTGTGATTTAGAATTTATACTTCATTTCTACGGAGCTTTGCGATTTACGAATTAGGGGATAAAGCAACTCTTCTCGGTATAGTTCTCGTTAAAAGTACCTGCTACCGATGAAAATGTCAACAATTTACACAGTAATTTGGCTGTTAGGGTGTACCGAGACACAGATAAAATACTTTAGAAAATCAGTGGACTAGCATGCAAAATTAATTCGCGTATTTTGTCGCATTCCAAGGACAAACCGGAATCATCGAACCAGTTTCACGTAGCCTTGTTCGATCAACAGGTTAATGCGTTCCACGTTTCAAATTAAGTCGACTTCCTGTTTCCCACTTTCTTCTTCCGTGTTTGCACTTCGAACAATTTGTTATTAACGGCGTAATCAATAGAAATTTCCTTTCCTCTGTAAAAAAACATCGGTACAGATTGAGTTGCGAGAAGTGTGTACGTTTGTCCCGAGATTAACACCATTTTTAGCAAGCGTGACGATAATAGACCTTCTTGGAACGACGCGTTATCGATAGGTGTAACTTCTAATATAAAAATTTAATATAGAATCGAGATAAACGTTCTCTATACATTTTCTATCCGACTGTTGAATTGATTGGAGAAATTAGCTAACGTTTCCATCAATTTGGTTTAAAATATTATCGCGGAAGGTAGTTGTAAAATCATTTTGACGAAAGTTCGAAAGTCCATTACATAGATTAGTAAGCATGAGCATTTTTGCAAAAAAAAAATGTAACGAAGGGTTATTTTCCGATGGAATCGGCAAGGGTTGAGACAAGGACTGCAGAAAAACCCTAACGAAATGCAGTTTCATCGATTCTGTTAACCACGCCTGTCTCTCGCCGGCTTTCCATTCACAATTAATCGCGGTCCTTGAAGACAAGACTCTCGTCTGTTTGCCATTGTGTTTGGGCGTCGTTCATCACGTTGCTCGCCGAACCGTAACTGCTACGAGTCAAGACAAACCCTTCCTTCCTCGCAGACAAGAATGACGATTGTCCACAAAGAGTTCCTAGGCGTGTCCCGGCCTCTAAATCCCTCATTCACCGTTACACAAAGGCAAGATTTCGACCGTGCGACACACGCGAACAGAAAAATAGGAAACGCCTCAAGACCGACAACCGTGAAAGTTTCTTCGACTGACACCCGTTCTTCTTAACCATATCCCGGGAACGAGTTTGTTCCGTCTTTTTTTCTTGATTCTTTATACGGCACCCTCGCGAACGGGCGACTCGACTGACGGGTCAAGGTGAATTACCTTTTACGAAATCAAGAACGATCAATTGTATCGGCGAAAACACCTCACGAACAGACTGCCGATCTATATGAAAAATAAAAATTGTCCGAGTCAATTGTGAGAAACTCAAGTTAAATTAAATTGTACTTTATCCTTTAATTAGCTTAAAAAGTAGAAAATAAATTGTGAGGTATTTGATATTTATGTGCTGGAGACCCGATACGATACTATGACGTGGACAATGGGCTCTCTTAGGCGTGTCCTTGCCGATTTTGGTTAGACGATGTCGATGATCGGTCCCGGAGCACCCTGGCCCAGATAACTCCGGATTTCTCGCTCCAGGCTTGGATTCCGATGAATGATTGTATCAGCCTAGTTGCTCCGGGCCCGAACACGGCATCACGTACATTTATGTACGGTGTCGCGTGTCTCGGACACGCTGAGGACACGCTATTTATACGCACGCGGAATAAGGATAATGAGATTAGACCACGTTACGAAGCTTTTACCGTAAAACGCACACGGGACCGTGTGTATCCTTTTGTGACCAATACAGCCTGCGGACCCTTGCCTTTACGAAAGATGAACCAAACAAAACTCGATGTGACACGAACTCTTTAATTGCAAATTTTTGTTATAAAAGTTATAAACCTTAACAAGCTTCTTCAGCCGCAAGACATTCAATCAATTCAACATCCAATTCAAGATCAAACAAGACTGTTAGATATTTGTCTTGTAAACTTTTGTATTTATGACAAAATGGGTAGGTGAAATATAAAAAAAAAAACAAGTCGATTAGAAGGTTTTCAAAATATGGACACATTATTTTCCCCAGGAACATCCCCAGTCTAATGACAAAGGCTCGAAATGAAGGTGTCGGACGACACTGAAGAACAAGCCAGTATTGAATTATAATGAATAATGAATAATTTTTCGTTATCATTCCTTGCGAACAACTGACGGAAAACGAGCCTCTCGTGCAACCTTACGATCCGAATGGTAAAATCCTCGGCGGGTTAAGTTTAAGTTTTTCGATCACGAACTAAGCGTGTACCCGTTCCGATCGGGAATCGTAAAAGTAGGCTCTGGTGGGTTGGGTCGCGACACAAGCGGGATCCGAATGAGAATTCGTGAAACGCGATTTCGCGTCCTCAATTAATGAAACACCGGGGAACAATCGTTTACTCTTCGATTATATTATCTGCCGTCGTACAACCGATGATTACACGACCGGCTCGTCGCCGTCTAGGAAACTTTCGAAAGACGACACGCGCTGTCGGACCGTAACAGAATAACAGACAATTACGAGGAAATATCACGAATTTATCGAAACGACAGCCTGCGGATTCGTTAATCGAATAGATAAACGGCCAGGGGCAGAATTACCGCGATTATTCGATTTATCGCCTGCTTAATTAACAGGCAACCGGATGAAGCTCGGATAACATTGCCAGATTTGGGTAACCAGAAAGCAGAAGTCACTACACATTTGGATGCCGAAGACGACCGCGGAGAAAACAAAGATACACGAATGCACGTAACGAAAAGATCACAAAACGGCCATCGCTGCTGCTTCTTCGGAACTTTATACACTTCCGTCCATGTTTCGTCTGAACGAGAAATTTTTCGTACACTTTAGTATATTTTTAATCTTTACGAAAAGGTGACTTATCGACGTAATAAGCAAGAGGAAGCTGAAGTCCACAGATGCAACGTTACACCCGCTGGCATGAAAGTTGACCCTCGGTAGCAGACGAGTCTTAAAAGCTCGGTGAAAGTCTTAGGTGACCAAGAATCATGTTTCGCCGCTTCCGTTTCGCGTAACGATCCATAAGAATTACGACTCATCTAGCGACGGCTATGTTCTCTTC
Organism: Halictus ligatus; assembly: GCA_028454255.1. Lineage (NCBI taxonomy): Eukaryota > Metazoa > Arthropoda > Insecta > Hymenoptera > Halictidae > Halictus > Halictus ligatus. The sequence continues at coordinate 15,624,650 of CM052132.1, read as the reverse complement.
ACTTTCAGATTAATCGCACGCTCAGAAAAAAAAAACGGAAATGATTACTGCAACTTCTGCATTACCATCTTTTACATAAAGTATTATCATTCAATTAACCAAAAATTGATTGCCAGGGTTTAACGGATACAAAACACGAACTGATGCAAAGTACATTATATTTCGATTCGCACAACATGATCCGGCAATCAAGATCCGAGAGATCAGTTTGTTCTCAAACATTTCTATGTTTCCATGTTAACTTCAATCAACTACGAAGCGTGTATTAACTATCGAATGGCGGAATTTGGGTCTATTTTGGCCCAGTTTCATTTAAATTCCAATTTTCCAGTAGCCAATTCGCATTATTAAGTGTTTGTAGTAGGTCCAACAAGCAGATCGACGCTGATCTTAAAGAAGTAGGTTCGAAAAGATTTAAAACAGATCTGGCTACAAGGTTAAATAAGAAAGGCGGACCGTCGAGAAATTTCGAGACCTCTTCGGCATAGTCGAACATGTGTTCGACAGACAGAAAACCGATCTCGCGACACGAGACCTGCCGATCTACTTTCTCGCGATTCAGGTGTCCCGCGAGAATCGGCGTTACAACCACGACACCATCGTCGATGGCGTGGGTGCCCGTCACGCGAAACCTTCGACGTAACGGTGGCATTGAGAAAACGGTAACAGACGCGTCATTATTTAAATAAATCACGTTCGGCGAAGTAGGCGAGAGTTGTGTGGTCGCACGCGTTTTTGCCTTATTTTCAACTTCTCGACATTTTCTCGCTACCTCTTCTTTATGACACAGTATAATATAGCATATTCTCCTAGCTCACGGTACAACAAACAGCCAGGAAAGTATTGTAGAAATAATTCAAAAAAAGGGAATAATATTTTTTTTCTTTTTGACAACATATTGCCTACGTAGAAAACGCTCTGTATTTGGTAGACAATTACTTTATCCACTGGACTGTACCAAGGCTGCATTAAAGTTTTTTTAAATATACTAACAAGACTTTTATATTTGATCCAAGAAACAAAGCTTGTGATAGGACGGAAGGGTGTAGCTCCGACGAGCATTATTTAATTTCGCGATCGTGCAGAGGGCACTTAGGGCTCGCGAAAATTACACAACGCTGTGTCTACGGTGACAGTGAAAGTGTTTCTCCTTGAAATTTCCAACGGGTGAATTACCGCGCCGCGCCAGCGAAACTTTATCATCCTGTCGGCGGTACATCAACACTCGGTCAAGCCAAGCGTTCCTGTCGCGTGTTATGATGCCATAAGACTCGTGGCATAAGTTAAGCAAAAAAATTGCCGCGGTACCGGATGTAGGGACAAAGTAAACGAACCCCCTCCTCATTTTCCGTTAGTAGGCGGAAGGCATTGAGTCATTCGAGAAGTTCCTGCAATACTAAACTGTTCATCTTGAAAAAGCAACGAGTCCTCGAGTGAGAATTCACTCGTTTTATACTTCAGCTTCTGCAGAATTATTTAATTTCTCATTGATAAAGCCTTAACGTGTGTTTGCTTAAAATGTAAAATTACTAATTTCGTATTTGAAACGAATACGTCAAATGACAATATAATCCAAGAAAAATTAAAAACTTTGCAATATCTGAAGCCGAAAATGAATGATTTTTTACTCGGGAAGCGTGTGAGGATCAACGACATTATTTTCGTTGATCCCTTGCTATATAATAACGAGGCAGATTGAGATTTCAAACAAAATCTACGAAATATGATTATATATTGTTGTAGCTTAATCCCACCTTTACTTTAGGACGAAATAAAATTTAATTCTTAATTAAATTAATATTTAAGCGAATGTAGGCATACAATAAACATCAATTTTCTTTCCTATTCTGTGGAATTGTTGAGGATAAAGAAGCTCTAATCTTTGTAGTCGCAAAAGTTCCGCTTCAATGGGGTTGCTTATTCTTAAACGGAAGTTTCAAGATGATCCGATAGCTGTCACGGTATATATGAACTTTTCCTGATGACAAGTGTGCAGAATTTAGTGTCAAAAGACGCGACGAGAGACTCGTTAAAACGATTTGTCTCGCACACGCGCATGCATTAGAAAGTAACGATACCTTTCACAGTTAGGTCCTAGCTGCACGGATAATGCCCGTGTCTATGCATCTTGCACACTACTATGACGACATTCCCAAAGAAATGCAATCTTCGCGGCCCGTTGCTCATATACGATGAGATTTTACTTTTACCGGTGAAAACCCGACCGGTGACTCACCCGGAATGCCAAGCGTTTTCGAAATTGACTCGACTGCGTCCATCAGTAACCAGTATGATGAAGTAACTATTATATATTAAGAATGATTCGGATGATTTTGAAGATTTGAATCTGTTCTGGTTGTTTGTAGACCATGTTGTATCCAATAAAGGGATAGGTGCACAAATGTTTATAAATTAATTTACCAACATTTTAATCACGTCGAGACCGGAATAAATTCAAGGACGAAATAAGAATTCGATTAAACTATCAAGGTAGAAAATATCAGTAGTCCCGAGCAACCGATCGAATGATGCTAAATTCTTTTCTCAAAATAAGAGGCTAATTGACCGTACCACAACCTACTCGAGTAGTCACGTATAAATATTTGTTGCTACAGATTTCCCGGGCATGTGCTTCGCTTCGACAAGATGCGCCACCATTGAACCAACAAAATCATGGGACCTGACACCATTCTGTGGCCGTTCGACCTGTGTGCCAGCCGATGACAACTCTGGCCGTCTCTTCGAGCTGGTCGAGGACTGCGGACCGTTGCCGAAGGCAAATCCGAAATGCAAGCTGTCCGAGAAGACGAACAAAACCGCGCCCTTCCCCGAATGCTGTCCGATCTTCGATTGTGAGGAAGGAGCGAAACTGGAGTACCCAGAGATCCCGACCCTGCCGCCGCCCACGCAGATCGTAGAAGACGCGAAACCATCAGAAGCCGCACCCACGAAAGCCTAATCTCGAGCGCAAACATATGTGGCCCCCGCGAACACGAAAGATCAACCGAACAACAAAAGTATCCGTCACTTTCCCTGAAAATACTTTCTCTCTACCTTCTGGCTTCGTCTCTTCACCTTCTAACGACCATCCACTTTCGGTTACCGGGACACCACGTCCATAGTATTTCATTCGGAAGCTTCGTTAACCCTCGGATAGCGGAACACGGGTCCATTTTCACCCAGATACGTTCCATTTAAATTTTTATTCCCTAGTAACCAATTCGCATCCTTAGCTATGTGTATTAGGTCCAATTAGTAGGTCAACGTTGATCTTAAAGAGGTAGGCTAGAAAATATGTAGAAAGAAATCGATGCATAATGAAATCGGCTAAAGCATCCGCCTTGCGAGGGTTAAAAGCATTGCGAAGTGCTTGGTATAATGAAAGAAAACAATTGGAATAGTTGTTCGAGTCGAAAGATCGAAACGTTGGGCAGGCTGGAGAATGTTCATTCTAAAAAGAACTCGTAAGAATGAAATTAGATTGTAAGAGATTGTTGAAGGAAAAAAGGCATTAGGACAGGTACTCATAGCCGTATATGAGGAGGAACGTTACTTTCGTCGTCGCGCCTCGATGCCCGCCTGTTTCGTCATGAGGAGGCCACATCGCAACTTCCTGTTACCCTTCGACGCGATTCAACTTCCCGCGAGGCTATTATTACGTTGTATATAATTATTATTATTCTCTATGCACTTCCATGTTTCTTTGTTTTATTGATCGATACGAAATTCCGAGGAAAATGTCGGGATCGTTATACAAAACAGGAAAATTCAACGTCAGGATTATCGTAGATTGTAGGGTGAATAGCGTCGTCTTCACAGTTACCGTGTCTGTTCAGTCTCCTAGTCCCGGAAATGAGATTCAGATGCACACCGTCCATTCTTAATTCCAGCTGTAACCATCGCCCCGTAGAGTAGCAATTATCCCGTCTTTTTCTGGAAGTAGAAAGCTCTGCGTACATAATGTAAAAACATGTGTGATTGTAACTATATGTGATTAAATTAATATCTATTTAATTCAACGTTCGCCTCCAGCCTCTCATTTCCTCGCGAATATAATCATTCAAATGCGATTCGAAATGACATCAAACGAGATCGTGTGAATCTCATAATTTATAAACAAAAAAAATTTAATTTTTAATAGTCGGAACCAAATTTGAATTCGTTACTTTCAGACTTAACCGTTTATGGACGAGGATTTTCCAGAATATTGGAAATATTTCCTTCGGGAAATCAAAGTCTGCAGTTCTGTAAAAATATAAAAATATTATTTACAAATAATTAAAGTATATTGTCTGCAACTTGAATGAATTACGTGGACCTGATATCGATAATGCAAGCATAAAGTTAGTAATTTTGCGAGCTTCATATTTTCTAAATCTCAGTTTCGTATTCCAATTTTGGAGATTAAAGAGTTATATTTTGTAAAGCTTGAAAATTTTTTAGTGAAGCTGCAGCAAACAAAATATTATCTACACTGTTTGAAAGCAGACAATACTTTAGCCATTCTTCATTAGAACATGTATAAGTATTGACGGAACATAATTTATTTTGCATTTTATTTTTACAACTGAAAAAACATTTAGATAAAATGTACTTACGTTAATTTACTAACTATTAAATATTGATTTCCATCATTCATCATTGAAAGATACATTACAATTTTTATATTTATGCATAAACGATAACCTTTCCTTTATTTCCCGCTTCTTTTGAAAATTCCTTCCACTCACGCTAAAGTAAAATACTGTATCAAAGTATGAAATATAAAAATTATATTGCAATTTATACAAAACTTATAAAGTTTGTTGGTAGACTAGATTTAATTTAATAAACTATTAAAGGAGTGTTAAACAAAATATTTTAAAATATACCATTCCGAAACAATTAATAATAAATTTATAATAGTGACATTTTTGCTTGTCGGAAGAGTTCGAAAGCCTTTTTTTTATAATGCTGTTAAGGTTCTGTTAAACGACTGAAAATAATTTTGCAATGTATAAAGGTAGAATAATAGATTTTTTTAGTTTTAATTAGTAAACAAATTTTTTTATTGAAACGTTACATTTAGTTTATAAATTTCTAAAAATTGGCGAAATTCTCGAGCAGAGTGCATGATGTTGGTACCGTGATCATGGACGCATTACGAGTTTCGTTTTCTCGCCACATATGTTGGCAGCGCCGAAAAATTGTTTCAGCGAAATTCGCTATTTAACCAAATTTAATGGACGTGAGAGCGAGCGTGAACTGATTAGAATAAACGTGGACGTTCGAGAGACTGTGTGTTCTAATCGGCGAATCTTCCAATAACCCGTAACGAAAATGAGTGAACTCGTTTGGGGTATAAAAAATGGTGATTTGGAGCAAGTGCGGGATATCGTTGAGAATAAGGCAAATACAAGACGTTCAATTTCCTTTTCCTTTGCTTTTTGACTGTCGGCAAACGAGAAATGTCATAATGATACGTTTGTCAGAACTTCTTATTAAATTCGAATGTTTTTTATAATTTACTTTGTGTACAAAATTTATCGTAACAAAAGAAAAGCTGCAAAAATTATTTGTATTTCCTCTTTACGTATCGTACATGTTTTTTTTATTAATGTAGATCTTACAAGTATATTTCTGTTGATAGAATATTGACGTTAATCAAATAATTGATGGAAGGACACCACTGCATTATGCAGCTGATTATGGTCAGAATGAAGTCGTCAGATACCTTTTGGAGAAGGGTGCAAATGCAAATGTAAATATGTTTTAAAAATTAAGATTGGTATATGTGATAGAAGAATAAGAGTAGTTCTATATGAAATTTGTTGAGTGTACTGTGAATGTAACTACAGATATAGAGGTTCAACTTTTTTCATATATGTGTATTATATCTTATGTATGTTGATACATGTATGTATATTATCTATAACATTACACATAGGGTAGAAATAAGGAACTTTTGCTAAAGTTTATATAATAATTTCATTTCACAAATAATAAGGAAATAACCTTATGTAACCATTTAATTTTTAAATTGCAACCATGAAAAAATAGAATTAACTTACAAATAAAGCATTAAAAAAATATGATACCAATAAATTTGCATAGGTAAAAACACTGTATGTATTACAATAATGTGTATTTGTTTATAGGCTACAGACAAGCATGGTATAACAACATTATTAGCAGCAATTTGGGAAGGACACACAAATTGTGTAAAACTGTTATTAGAAAAAGGAGCTAAACCAGATGGTCTAACACCAGATGGAACCAGTTATTTGGATGCTGCCGAGAAAGATGAGATTAAACAACTGCTTAAGCTTCACTAGCACAAAGCCGACCAAAACACAGAGCGATAATTTTGTTACTTTAGTATTTTAATGTTCCTCATAGGAGTATCAGCATTGCTTTCTCTTAATTTTCTTGCATATGACTAGACTATCGTATTTATGCACTTTAAATTAAAAGATATAGGTACACAAATGTAGTTTTATAATAATATATCGCACATTTGGAGTGTATAATCATGAACTCATAGTCTTACACGGTTATTCTTAGGGATTTCAACGTACATATAATTTCAGCTTTAAAGTAGTATATTGTACTATTTTGTTCTTCTTTTTTTTTTATAAAACTAACACAAGAACAAATTTATTTTGTAAAACATCTAATCACATATAGCAGAAGATATTTTGATACATTCATAAGATGCAGCATCGTATTTTAAATATTTGTTATTAATTTATGAATGTTATGAATTTCTTTTTATACATTTTTTTGTAAACTATCAAAATAATAATTCCAACTTAGTTTAATACCTTTGCGAGAAAGAATACATATAAAATACTATAAATGCCCTAATTGAGATATATACATACATAATTTAACTGAGTTCAAGGAAAGACATGTATAAATTATAGAATGAGATTAAAGAGCTATCTTTATGGTACTAATTACTTGACATGTCTGAAAAGGTTTTAAAAGGTGTACAATAATCAAAAATAATAAGCCAATGCATCATTGTTATGTATACAGTTGTATTTTATTATTAAACCCATATTTATCGTTTATTTATTATTCGATATTGATTACAATTAATATATATGTATATATAATGTAATATATACTATATGTACATATATATTAATGTTACTTTCAGAATACTGTTAGAAGTCTTCTATATATATCAAAATTTCTTTATCCGATGTCAATTATTAAAAATGCAAAGACTGTATTATCTTTGATAGTCATAAAATATATTATAGATATATCTTTTCAGAAACGTTACGTTCATTAGAATTATAAACAAAACTCTATTGTAATAGCATATTAAAATTAACTCAGGAAGAAACACAATTTGTAAACTGCATACAATTTGTTCTATGCGACAGGTCTACTTTATTTTGTAAACTAAGTTACACTTTAATGAATAATAAATATAACAAATAAAAAACATGAACAGAATTTTTGCACAAATTTGTATTCACAATTCTTATCGTTTATATGATTGTGTGCAATCGAATACTGTAGTATACATACAAAAAAAAAATGAAAAAAAAAGTAGAAAAATCTAAATTTAAAAACCCTAATTTTATTCTTCCTATTATCAAGTGTTGCATACATTATAAAAGTCGACCTCTACAATTAGATGCCCCACACTTACATATGATAACTTTACCCGGTATACTTCCAACATCGTAGCTATAATTCCATGTTAATTCTTGACCCGCCCTTATGTAATTTAAAGCGAAAAACGCCACCCACGGAAATCTTACATCGTGTGTATCAACAAATACGTTTTGAACGAAAACGTTTGGATCGCAAGAGTGCTGAAATCATCAAGAAAATATGTTTTTAATGCATACATGTATTTTACACTCTGCTACAATGATTATTACCGATTAAATCGTAAATTACTTAATTGCGATCGGTAATAATCACAGGAGCAGTATATACAAGTACAATGATGAAGTATTTACATTGTTTGACAATAATTCTTGTTAGGATACAGCGACGGTAAATGTAAAACAAGAATTAACGCAGGGTATCATATAGTTTACTTACATTTAAATAACGTCCTATATTTCCCGTTGTTTTGGCATCCATTATATAAACAGCCTCTTCCTCTCCAAAGAAATCTCTCACTGACTTAAATGTAGGCCTCTCTAATTGCGCTGGCTCCACCGTAGGTTCAAATCTACTTGGTTCACGTCTACCGCTTCTATTTTCTTCTTCATCGCTTATTGTGATTGCCTCCTGATTTTCACTCGCTGATGATTTTGATAGAATCTCAGAATTTTTTGTACTAATTCCATCTTCGCTGTTCTCTTCAGACCCATCCTGATTATTGGTCTCTTCTCGCTTTCGTTTTCTAAGTCGTTTTCTAAATTGATACACAGTGGTACTATTAGTAGCTCATATATAAATTATATCAAACGTTAGAAATTATTATTCTTTATTTACCTGATAGATGAAGGATCTGATGAATCTACATTGAAGTTTGCATACTTGCTAATGTCGAAGTCCTCATCCGAATCGTTCGTATTTGGTCTCGTATAATCTTCATCGTCGCTTGTCACAGACTTCTTTTTATCATCTGGCGTAGATATTGGCATCTCTGGCTCAAGAACGTCACTCTCGTAGCCTTCTTTAATTCCTTCCACTACTTCAACGTAATCCAATTCAGCTAAATATTCGTCACCATAATTTTTTCCACCTTCATTAGCTCCCTACAATGTATAACTAACATTAAAGCAGCATTTCTTTTATTTCATATTAATCTCAATAATTTCAACCAGTACTCATTTCAAGTTACCTGTTCCGTAAGCAATCTGCCAGCATAAATACAAATAAAAGATCCCAGAGGAATATCATTTAGGCATCTAATGCCCCAACCTCGGGGAGCTGTTTTGAACACTTGTAATTTCAATGTTAGAGGATGTTGAACTACCCTATTCAAACAAGTCTTTACAGCGCATTTGCATCCTGAATTACACTCGTAGATTCCAGTAGTCACTGGTTCTGGTAGACGTTTGTACACATAACCAACAGATGTGTTTGGCACTCTTCCTCCAAGAGTTGCACCTTGTATTGTTAGTTGCCAACACTGACACTTCGTCTTATCCTACTCGATAAAAAATAACATCGAAAATCTAAGTGTAGAGACTAGAAAACCGAGAACTTGAAAATGTCGGGTACCCAATAGTCGGGACGGATCAGGAAAGTTCTTGAGAATCTCAATATATTCGAGAATATGTTCTCATATGAGAATACTCTCTATATGCTCGGGAATCCCGAAATTTTCAAGAGCCTACCCGATTCCGAATAAAATTCTCGACACGACATTTTCAGGTACTCTCACACCTCTAGTAGAGACATTAAATATAACCAATGGAATACTATCTTGGTCTAGTTCACATACTTGACAATCATCTTCGCAATCACAACTGCATAGGAATTTTGGATCTAAGTTAAGATTGACACCTTCCGTGGGTTCCCTTAGAGTACTATAACGAATAGTATCTGGTTGGGTGTGGTCTAGTTCATTGACACATGGTATTGGTACGTTTTCTACTCCATAACTGAGATCCTTGAAATCGAATGTATAATTTAGTTACATCAGACGTTAACTAAATTAACTAAATTGAATAATATTTACACCTAGATAACATCAATTATACCATGCACTTACTTTTATATTAATGAAACATTTATCTAAAACAAACTCGGCTAGACAGTGTACCCAATAGTCAAAATCAAATAGATCAACAGACATTGGACTACCCGTTTTGCGAAGGTACTGATGTAACTCTTCCATATTCCGTAATCTGACGCCACAGGGAGCTTGATATAACGTGATCTTTTTGCCTTTAGGATATTTACAAAGTTGTCGATTCCAACCGCAGAGCAGTGGTATTGAAAGTGGCGAATAGCCTCTCAAATCATCAGGTGTGAAGGATATACCCTGAACGCATTCTGGACCACACTTGTGTGGAACAAATTTCTTTGTTTGAATCTTATTTTGCGTTTGATAATACTGAAACAGAACAAAAACTCATGATATTTATTTTTTATTTGCTTAATCTATGTAAACTGTTTTATACGATATACTTACAACTATGCTATGCGAAGGTTTCGTTTCAGTGCTAGGAGTATAGGTATTTGTATCAACAACAGTTTGTTTTTTAGCGGTACTCTTCCTGGCAACAGCTCGCGCCTGCTGTGGTGCAGTAGGGGTAACCGCAGTTGTACTTTCACTGACCACAGGACTTTGTACTTTTTCTGTTTGAATAATTCTGTCTTCTTCAGGTTCTATATTAGATGTATATTCTACATAAGGTAAATTGTTTTTCTGGAATATTAATAAATTTAGCTTTAGAGGAATAAAAAACGGATGGTTTTAAACTAGTAAACATTGAAGGTGTGCGGGAACTCGAGAATATCGGGTCGGTACGGCTTTTCGAATATATCGGGATTTCCGAGCATATTCGGGTTTTCAAATGAATCGGGATTCAGGAAAAATTTCGAGATTATATTCCCAAGCATATCCGACAATCCTGAAATTGTCAAGAACCCGACTCGTTTAGATCCAATACCTTCCCGACATTTTTAGGTTCTTGCACACCTCTAGTAAACATACATTATTAACAGCAGGAAGTCTATGCCGAGTTGGGGTATTAACAGAAGCATGATGCCCTTGTTGCCTGGCATTAGCTTTCAAGAGTTCGAGATATAACGGCCCTAATCTAGCAGACCCTCTGTAAATCCATTCAGTTCTTCCATCAGCATCAAAATGCATTTGCACTAAACTTGCATCAACTTGTACTACCCTGGCAATCCACCATTTGCCATTCCATTCTGTTTTCACTACTTGCCCCGTTTGTAATTTTACCATTGGCCTTTCAGGATACGTCTCAATGTATTTTTTCACAAAATCTCGAGACTCGTGAGGTATATCTTCCCACACCTTGGCAGAGGATTCAGCAACTAAATAAATATGCCTGTGCTCAACATACTGAGCATATCCATCATCAAAGAATATCAAATACCTAATCGTTGAAGAAGATGTATTAAGGAAACTTGTATAATCCTGTATTTAATTGGCAGGCATACCTGTATTTAATTGGCAGGCATACCTGTATTTGTTTGTAGCTTTCGGTGTTTCGGCTATCACACCACTGTAAAAGTTACTAGATGCAACATCCCGAAAGACTGCAACTACTCTTGTTCCAACTGGAATTATTACTGGACTAGTTACAGCGGGTGCAACTTGTTTGCCAAAAACAGATTTCACAATCGAATTGTACTTCTTTTGCAATAACTTCACACGACAATGCATTGGAGTTTTTGAAACAACAGTTTGCACCTAATAAATTAGAATAAAACAACGTTTGAATATCAATATAAAGTGATTTTAACAAAATATTAGAACAGTTGATTTATCAACCTTTGCTTTAATCCATGGCATAAGTGGATGCTTCATAATATACACAACATTGTCCACATCTATTTGCGGTTTCACAAGTGGACCAGGAGGAGGTAAATCCAAAGCTAAGACTTGCTTATTGTCTTGATCAATAGGTAGTATCTCTGGTTGACTATCTTGTTGTAGCATTGCAGCTGACACTCGTACTTGCGTAACTTTTTTTGTTGCTACCAATGGATACAAAGTATTATCTGAAATTCCATCTTCTATTTGAAGCTCTTGTAACATTTGAATTTGTGGCCTGAAGTCATTGTATAAATTGTTACGTAATGTGTCCATAGTATGCATTAAATCTCCAACTGTTTTGTTCAAAACTTCTGTGTTTTCTATTTAAAAAATGATATCACATGACCATGATATAATACATGTAATACATATGTATAGCTATAAATGCTGTAAAATAATAGCGTACCATTTATTTTATCCCACTGCTCTTTTAGTATACCATGAGATTCCTTGATTTGATAATCAACATCGTATTTGATATAAACATTGTTTAAAGCACCTTCTAACATTTCCTCGATACCCTCAAGTAGTTCCTCTGGCAAATATTTCTCTGCAATAGAATGCAGCATTAATCTTTTATCAACTCAGTTAAAATTCGATTTGCCTTTATCTCACCTTCATCACTTATGTCTTTCTTTTTTTCATCATCAGATTCATCGCTATCAGATATTTCTACCTCCATTGTATGATCCGGAAATTCACATTTCAACAGTGGTTTACGATCCACGAAAGCTGCGACTAATTGCTATGAAGATCAATGTATTGAAATAAACGTGAAATTAAATGTTTTGTTTATATTATTATTTATATAGAGTACTATTGATTTCGTAGCCATACCTTTTGATGGTCTAATGCAGCGTTAAAACATTTTTTACATATCATACGTTTCTTCTTCTTCTCTGTATTTGCACCATAGTAGGCGCATGCAAACGAAGGAGCTGATCTCATGTCCATCCCGGACAAACATTGAAAATTTATGCAATTGCTATTGTAAATTTTAGAACTCTTGTTTTCCTTTGTATTGTCTTCTGCAGCTTCTTCATCCGAGACAAGCTCGATTACCTCCATTCTACATAGAATTTATAATGATGAAATAGTAATGAGAAAGTAAATTTTTGTTTATCTGTAAATAGACTGTGGACCCTTATACATACATATGTATGTAAAATGAGCCTCAATACAATTTAGTAAACGACAATTTCATTAAAGTTGAATGTACATTTTATGACAACTTAAAGAATATTAAGTTCTTCTCTATTTATCACAAAATTAATTGAGATAATACGTCCCCATGTAATTCCTGCTTTTATCAATTGTAAATAATAGTCCATAAGGACGTAAACTTGCACTTATTTATAAACATCCATAGTCTATCTAAAAGTAAACAATAACACTGGAAGAATAGGTTATGTTAATAGATTGGGATAAAGTTGAAACGTTTCAAATGTAAAATAATGTTATTTATTAAATTTTTAGTTTATTAACGATTAGTTAGACCAATTTCTTTCTATAAATTATTTATTGTGTTGTTTAAATTAGATATAATCCTACCTGGCAGTAGTTCTGAAAATTATTCGATTTTAGTGTGAAAGTTTCAACATCTCATGTTGCATCAACTCTAAAAATTTGTCTTCGCTATACTTATTTAAAGTATGTAATGTAAAATGATCCTACGTATATTAAAAAACACTTTCTTATCTACTTCATTTACGTCGGACCGATATATAGTTAGCCGGTAAAGTCGATGCTTTCTGTTCGAAATTATTTTAATACGGAAAAGTAACCGTTTCATAAATTTCAAAGGATAAGTATGTACACGTCACCTTATGTTACTAATGTTATATTTATAATGATATTAAACAATTTTATGAAAAAATTCTTAGGTTACATAATTATTAATAATTGCTACTTGAAGTAAAGTCATTTTGTTACTGAAAATTGATAATCATAAATAATAACTATTGTTTTGAGGCTTATACAATAGTTTATTTTAATTTTCACAATGAAATCCTCAATTTCTCTAATTTGTTTACCACAATTATGAGTAAAAATTGATGTTTTGCAAAATTTACTATTAGTGATATACTAATAGGTAATAGCAATTTCTTATTATAAGGGACATTCTATAGCACGTTATTTAAATGATAACAAGAGACATAGTTATATACCTCTGAAATATTATATACTAGATAGAAACATTAAAAATGCCTATGTCTTGAATATTTCTTTTATTTTTATTTTATCATATTCAATCAATATGTATTGTATCTACCTAGCCATTAGTATATTTAAAAATCACAGTCTTAGTTGAAGAATTGACAGCAGAAAATACTATCTGTATCCTATCCATATAGCAGATGTTTATAATGTACATAGTTTGCTTTTGCATACATACACACTGTATGTATCCTAAATAAAGAATTATGTATATTGTGTTATGTACAATAACTTGGATTATGTCGATCTACACTTTCCAATGGTATGCACTATTGTGCGTAATTGATAACATTACTTACCCAATTTCCATCAGTATAGAATTTTTGGTTCATAAATAAGATATTTCTATGTGTGAAACTTTCTATAAAATTTGGTATCAATAAGAAATATACAAAAACGTTTAAAATAGAATTTTATAGAAAAAGTCTCGCATAGACATAAATTATTGCTACAGCATATTTTTTCACGAAGAATTTCTTTTTGTAATCTAGTAGTGCAGTTAATATTACTAATAGATATGTCCTCAACATATTATAAAATGTTTAAAACAAAATATATTTTACAGCGATTTATAATCAATTATACTATTTATATCAATACAAAACGTTTTTGTATAGTCATTTGCATAACATTTGTAGATAGCTAGAATATATTACAATATTCTATGGTATATATCCAATATGATTCTAACAAACAATGCACGTGTCCGAGCATAATAATTTTCGTGAAAATTATTCAGAGATATAAACTCTCAAAATTATAAACAAATCAATAAACAATTATTTGTTCTATAAATGATGGAAATTGGACATTACATGATTTAAAAAGGCTACTCTCACTTAGCTAACTAATGAAATCATTTGTTCGTGTAATTAGGAAACACGTAAATTCATTTACGTTTTGATTTAAATAATGTAAACGCACCTTCGGTTCTCTTTTAAACCGAGGCACGATATTTAGATGCATAGCCAGTATATACACAATTACTATAGGAAAATGTATAGTAAAATATACTGTTAAAGACATTCACGTGTTAACAAAGATCCAATGAATCAGTGTATTAAAAATAGTTAGCTCAAATAGAATAGCCTGCATAATGTTCATTTCAGAGATCTCTAATTAGTACGTATCATGTATATACATTGAATTTCGTTATTTACATAAGTGTAGAAGTATCGTCACTTCCAACGAACTCAATTTAACCCATGATTGAAGTTGGAATACTCTAACAGAAAATGTATTAGTGCAAGTACAATGTCCTGATATCTTGTTTGCAGAATGGAGCTTATATTTAATATGTATACTATTTTTTTAACTACGTCATCATATGCATTGAAAACAAAATCAGTCGCTAACTTGAAAATATAATCAAATCTTTTCAGAAACATAATGCAAATAAATTCTTGAAGTATAATATTCTCAAAAAAAGTCATAAGGACTGGAAAAAAAGCTATGTATAAGTTGTATTCTGCAAAGTATACATTGTCACTTGCACCTTAGACAAAAAATGGTTTTTACATACTTCTTTCTGCTTACTTTATAAACAAGTAAATTTAGAAAAATATCTTGTTTACATTATGTGAATTAAATCCTCTATTTCTTCCATATACGACACTAATATAATGTCTTTTATCTAACCATTGTAACATAATAATAAGAATATGTGCCAGCCTAGTTACAATTTCATTCTGCGTTAACTAGCAATTTCTATTGGATGCACGTATCTTTTTGTTTTTTTTTTTCTTTAATAAAACCAACTGAACTCTTTGGTTACACGAGGAGAGCTAGATTGCATACTTTCCTTTTAAAACTGTGACAATCAAATGGTTTGTACAGCGCAATAGTTGAAAAGCACGTGTCCTTTATACCGACGCTTCCTGATTCGAAGGACATGTCAAATAATTGAAAATTAAATTATTAAACAATTTCTATTCATATTCACCGATAGACTGCAACAAACGCAACATACCGACATTTTAAAAAAGGAAAATATACAATCGTAACTCAGTCTGTGTTGTTTTTGAACTACAAATCACAATAGTGTGTTTGCGCTACATATGAAAGATTATGTATACATTTCTAGCTATTAAAAATTAAATTATTCAACAAAGTGGTATTTGTACCAGAAAAAAGAAGGCAATTCTTCCAGTCCCAATTAACATAAAAGGAAAACAGAAAGATTGTATGATCTTTGTAAAATAGTATTTACAAACATGGAATATGTGTATATGCATCATGAAATTAAAATGGTTGCAATGACAATTGAATAAATATAATAAATCCCATATAAAAGATCCCTGGCTACGTCAGAAAGATATATGTATATATCATGAAAATGCTTTGCCATCTAATCCGGTACAAAAGACTCTTTCCTTACCTAAGCTAAAAAGGGCACCTGATGACGATTTAAACAGTAAATTATGAATTCACTATCTAGTAACTTCTAACATGAAGACAAACATTCTACAAAAAGGAATGGCGTGTGTGTATGTGTGTGTGGCTCTATGTGTGATGTACATTACGATTAAACTTTCATGAAAATCGTCCTGTTCTGTTAATACTCAAATTGTTTTAAAAAATAGCAGAACATTGTCTTGCCTGCACAAGGGTATGTATATATTTATAATATGCCTTTTAAAGTCCTAGTTTAAGCTAGACTTTAAAAGTGTTCAGTAGTAACATTTCCGTTTCTAACTTCACATTATGCACAAGAGATAACGTAAATCTTCCTCTTTCTCGATTTACACAGTTAGAAAATAGAAGTAGAACATTCGAAAGTGAAGCACACTGAATGTTACATGTATGAATGTACCGATACAAAGAATGGTATACTTGAAGTACCGCTCGTATGTATGCAGCATGCATGTGCAATACTGTAAGGAGTGGTGTGTGTGGCACCAGGAATGTAATGTATAAGAAAACATTATATTATAAGCTGGTTGTCGTCAAACGGTAATGCACGAGATCAGCTGCTGACAAAGTTGACTATACTGCAATTGGTCCCCACTAATTCTTCGCATTTTAATGCCTTTGACTTCCTTCTCTTCTGACTCACATACTCTGAGTTCTATTTGGACACCGCCTGGGTATTCTAAACTAAGCCCGCTACCCTTCACTTCTTCTCTATTAAAGATAAATCCCTTTGGTGGGGCTCTTGCGTCTATAATCTGTTTGACACGACCTAATATAGCCTCACTGTTTAATCTACTTGACTCGTCTGATAAAGTGACTTCGACTTCCGTCGGTATTGGTGTATTCAATGGCCTACCGATACCACGCGTGATACTCGGTCTTAATGGGTCGCATGGTTCGGAAATGATGAAACTGGGAAGAGGATTGTAATGAGGTAACGCGTCTTCGAGTGAATCGGGCGATGGAGATGGCGAAGGTGAACAACTGATAACTGTTACTTGTCCCCCGAGATCTGTTACAGATATCTGAGGTGGCACCTACAACAAAGATTTTAATTACATTAGAATTGATTTTATAACAATATTTCGAATATAGATTGTATCATTCATTGCATTTAATTGAATGCATGTGAAATGTTTCGTTTTCTATGCAGGACGTTAGACTATATATGGTTTGAATATTTGAAAAGTTAATTTACAAGTAAGTTACAGTATTAATGGTAACGATATTGCAATTTAGGCTTCATTTTCAAGTTATTGAGTGTTACTTTTAAATGGATCTACCCAAAGATACTTTCTTTTACTCAATGTACATAGAAAGACAATGAAATGTTACTTTACTCATGTTATTAGATTGAAAAATTTCGACTATACAAAGTAACATTCCACATGCATCAACCCAATAGTAATTGTAATAATTAAATAATATTATTTAAATATATATTCTTTACTTGCAACTACACATAATAAATAAACGATAATAAACACAAAAGAGATAAATTAAAAGTACATAACTGAAACATTCCTATTTCGTTTAAAAAATAATCTGAATTTTCAAATAATTTGAAAGTAACTTACTCTTGGTATTTCCACAGGATGTTCTTCTTGGATCATGTCCAAAGCTGGGCTATTACTAGGCGAATAACTAACAGGTGTTGTAGCAGGTGATCTATGATGCCTTAATGGGCTTAAATCTAATGGTGTTGCTGGTGGTTGCGTTGGAGTACCATGCACAATACTGCCTTGCACTGTTGTCGTGGTCAAACCACTTAAACCTGTTAAGAAAATAAGGTATGAAAATGAATTGCGATGAAACATTAATTGTAGCACAAAAGTTGCAATATAAATATATTTGAAATAAACTATACCTTGTGTAATTGCTGCTACACCTCTCTCATGTACAGGAGATCCAGGTATACTTGCAGGGCTATGCGATGGAGATGCTAACCTTTGTAATTGCTGATATTCTTGTTGAAGTGCTTGAATTCCTGGTCCAGATGGGCCAGAACCTTCTGATGCTCTTCGAACTGGTGAGTATCGTTCTGCAGCAACATGAGCACTTGGTTCCTTATACGAGTCTCTGTTACCTACTGAAATCAATCAAATAGAGTTTTGAATGATTTAATTATCAAAATTGCACGAATCACACTTTTATAGATAGCATACAATGCATACACAGAGTGTCCAATTTGAAGTTTCGCACACAATTATTTCTGAAACTATAGCTCGTTCTAAAAAATATTTCAATAAAACTTACCCTGTTTTGGGGGAGACATCTTACCGTGGTCACAAATATTCTCTATGTGGACGTGCTTCCGAGATTTCAAGGTGATCTCTGTTTTTTTTATACTGAACTGTATATTTTTATTCAAATTCACTGACCTATAACACTTTCACCTTCCAAGGTCATTCTAGGTTGGAAGATTCGTAACCACTATAAGATTTCTCCACCGAAACAAAGTAAGTCTTACTTGAAATGTTTTTTACAATCTGCTACAGTTAGAAAAATAATTACAAGCGAAACTTCAAATGGGATACCCTGTATAGAGGACAGGCCAAAATTTACAATACAAATGAGATCGGGGAGATAATATAGCTCAAAATAAGACGAAACAGGAGGCACTGTATTGTATACAAAACCAATCATAGTAACAGCCTCTAGTGAGATCTGTAACGTCAATCAGCGATTAGGTATGTATACCAGACTGATTTTTAGTTGCATTTTTCTCAAAAACGAAACGCAATTTCGTTATTTCTCATTTTTATTTGATTTTGTGCCACATTATCTTATTTGTACCACGAATTTTGGTTTACCCTATATATATATATACATACACGCTTCGATCAAAAGTATGAGATCAAATATCCTTACTAACAAAGAGAAATATTATTCTGCAAGGTTTAATACCCTTCATAAATGAAAGTGGAACGCAAATAGTTTGTTTCGTTATTTTCTTTCACTAATCATGCACTCAAATCTCATACTTACGATTAACAGTATGGGTAACAATGTTAATAGTCAACAAATAACACTTAAGAGCATATTTTTTCTATCTATACAGTATGCAAAAAACCACACAAAAATTACCAGTGCTAGTATGGTACAAGGAAGTCTTCCTGTGATGTGGAAGTGTCGATCCTCTAAGGTGAGACGGTAAGAGCCGTGATGGGAGGTAAGCTCTATTCATCCTAGCTTCCACCTCCATAACCATTTCCGGATTTATAACTACATGCATATTACCAACCAACGAGGCATGGCAGTGCAGTAGACACAAAACAACCATGCAAAAACCAAAAATAAAATCAAATGAAACACTAAGTGAAGGCTAAAATCAAAAGATATTAAAAAAGATGTGATAAATCAAATATTTATATATGTTATCTAGGGCAAAAAAAAATGTAATTCTATCTATAAGAATTTGAAACTTAACAATTTCAAGAATGTAATGTATATAACGCGCAATAAATTAAGATAGTATGATAATTATTTCTCTTATTATAAACGCACAAATGTATATACAACGTATATACATGAAATACTAGAATAAATGTTGCTGTAAATGACAATGAATGTGTATATTTCTGATATACAATATACCAACTAAAAATACAGTTTATATTTTTGTTTTGTTACAGGAAGATTAATTTTGACTCTTTAAAAAAGGAAACATGCATAGTAACACTATAAAAAAAATATCAATATACAAATGCTGAAATAGCAAAGAAGTATGAACGAGGCATAATGATCATACTTACAGCTTCAAAAACAAAGAAATATTGCAAGCGGTTAAACTAACTGGTACATCAAATCATAATAATCAAATTTTATCGTGGTGATATGAAGTATGGTATAATAAAGTGCACCAACATTTGTGCACGCAAATACCTGAAAAATATAACCCACAATACCTGGTCGTTGCATGACGGCAGTAAGACCGCTTCGCCGTCTTCTATCACTGCCTCCACTGCCACTGCCGCTGTTATTGCCATTTGTATCTCCGCTACCATTATTGACTCCTACATTTAACGATTGAGCACATGGTACAAGGGTTGGACTTCCAGTTGGAATCTGACAGTAATATAAAATTCGTTACGATACATAAACTGATAGTATTAGGTTGTTGCATACGAAATGTCCGATTTTTAATAGTAACATTAAACAAACGCAACTGTTTGGTCATTTACGTTCTTCATTTACAAGATTGCTATTTCCATTTTGTAGTCCTTTTTACCATCAACGAATAGTACGTTGATTAATCACCACATCTTAATCAAAAATCACATAATGCTATCGTCATATGTTATTTTTCCACATATGAAAAAGGAATACACGACAGTCGCACTGACTGGCGTTAAAATAAAATTTATTTAAAAATAAAATTAGACATCTAGATTAAAATTGGAAAATAGGACATTTCATATGCAACAACCTAATAATGTGTGATATCTACTTTTTGTCTTACAGGTTGTAAGTGTTCCCTACTGCCAGGTTGACTCCATCCTCCATCGTCACCACTACCAGAGTTACTACCATGTTGTTGATAGAAAACATGAAGATTAGCTCCACCGTCCGAAGCTCTTCTTCCAAAGCTTCCCGCTGCAATCGGTGAAATACTTATTAAAAGTGGACATAATTGGTGGCATTAAATATGGTTCATGTCATGCTACTCACTTGCTCCCATTACAGGAGGTGGTTTTAACAAATGCTGATCCTTAATTTGAAAATTTTGCGGAGGCTGATGTTGAACTAGAGGAAGGTTTAATGGCAAGTTTGTATGAGGTAACACTTGAGGATCAGTGTTGTTACACTGTAGTATAGGAAGTAGTCGCAGTGTTGGATCGCCTGTGTTGTGATTATAATTATATGGATATGGTGTTGATGGCTGATGAGCTGTGTCACCAGGTCCAACTGTATGTCTTCTTGTGGTATGGTAAGGTGTGCCAGGCGTAAGTTGCATCCCACTTCTTTCTTCTGTTTCTGCTTCGGTGTCGCCAAACTTTACAAAAAGGGAAACATCAGGGGATTACAGAAATAATTCGAGGTTTGCGAAAACCCAAAAATGTCGAGTCGGATCGGATCGGGACAGGTCGAGAATTTTATTCGGGATCAGGCCGGATTCCCGAAAACATTAGGGATTTTCAAACATATTCGAGTTCTCGAATATATCGAGATTCTCTAATATTCTCAGGAATAACCCTGAAAATTGTCGAGAATTCTGATACATTCGAGAAGCCGACTAGTTTCGACCCAATGCCTTTCCGACCTGTCCCGACCATCAGATACCCGACATTTTCGAATTTTTGTAGAAATAATACATCTTTAAGTTGAATATTTACAATCCTTACCTTTTCTAATTGATGAGCACCATCCGGAGCATAATCTCCTGGTAAACTTTGAATACTAGGTAAACTAGGCATTGTTGGTTCTAACCGATCAACAAGAAGATTATATATCGCTGATACATGATCAAAAGCATTCCCTTGGACTGCTTTTAATAATGTGTCTGCACTGAGTCCTGGTAATCTTAACATATTTTCTATTACTAACTGATTTAACTGTAGTGGCACATTTTCTGAATTACACCTACAAATACAAGATTAAAGAATTTTACAAAACTATCATTCATTATTTATATATTAAGCAATATTTATATTTACCCTCCTGGTTCTGGTTCTGTGACACCATCTCCACCCATCCAAGAGTGTGCTAAAATTTGTGAAATACTTAAACGCCTTTCAGGTTCTACTACCAACATATGTCTAATCAACTTTTCACATTCTACAAAAATAAATCCCATTATTACAACAGTAACAAAGTCGTGTATGTTAAACAACAGAATTATACGGAACAAGATATACCCGCAGACATAAAAAATGGTATTCTGAATTTTCCTGAGATAACTACAGAGCGTAATAATTGCATTGTGGGTCCATCAAAAGGTAATGCACCACAAACTAACACATATAAAACAACACCAAGGCTCTGAAATGGAATACTTGATAAAGAATGATACAATTAGAATACTTAAAAAGCTAATACTTCCAGAAACCATGACATACCCATACATCAGCCCTTGGACCATCATATTGCTTCCCTTCAAAAATTTCAGGTGCAGCATATGGTGGTGATCCACACCAAGTACTAAGTGGGACACCTGGAGTATATTCATTACTAAATCCAAAGTCCGCAAGTTTTATATTATTGTCTGCATCAAGTAGTAAATTCTCAGCCTACAATAGCAAAGTATAACAATGCATAAAATCACATATAAGTTGTTTCATTCTTCAATATCTTTGATACGAAAGTATTTAGAGTACAAATATGAATCTTGACCTTTAAATCTCGATGAACAACTCTTTGTTGATGAAGATATCGAACAGCAAGAACAATCTGGCGAAAAATTCTTCTTGCCTCTGGTTCTGGCATTCTTCCATTTCGCACAAGATGATCAAATATTTCTCCTCCAGGTGCATATTCGGTAACTAAATATATCATTTTTTCTGTCTCCATTACTTGATACAACCTTATAATATGTGGATGCCTCAATCGTTTCATTATGTGTACTTCGCGAAAAATTTTAGCCAAATTTTCCTCGTTTAATTTTGTCTTGTCTATTATTTTTATAGCCACCTATAATAAGACTATAATTATAAAATATTCTGGACTGCCTGTAATAGTTATTAAATATAAATCTCAATAATCACACAAAAATTTAGGAAGAATTAAATAGAATAACATATAGTTCATTATTATTTATACATTTTAATGTTTAAAAACATGCTGAATAAAACTATAAATAATAATACATATTCGCAAGGTATGATATATTTACCAATATTTGTATTACTTGCAAACATTACATTTACAAATTTTTTATTCAAGAAAAATGAATTTTATATATCTCAACATGTACTTCATTCTAAAAATTAATCTGTGTTATCAGTAAATTGCTAAACAGGAGTATTTGAATTGATTCTGGTATAAAGCAGTGAAGAATATACAAAGCAAAAAAAAGCGACACATAACGAACGTAAGTTAAAAAAAACATACATCGCGTACGTAGGCATGAATCGTATCGATAAATTTTTCTATAAACTAACGTAGAAGATTTTTGTTTTTATTTCTACAGCCGATTCAGCCTGATAATAACTGGTAATCATTTGAAAAACATCGAGGAAACATATTTCAATCGATGTAGCAGTGTCTGTTGATAATATCGTTTCACGATATATTTTTTGAACTTGTTAGTCCCCCTTGTGCTGTGACAACTTGTTGTTACATAAAAAGCTATCAGGAGCCGTAAAATAAGACAAAATTTGCGTGTCCACAGCGTTATCAGAAGATATAACGACAAAATGACGGATACCCTGTTTGCGAGAAAAATGCATTAACAACGGGCTCACCTTCGATTTCGTCACGACGTGGGTAGCCATTTTCACAACGGCGAAATTCCCCTTGCCAATAGTTTTCTCCAGGTCATAATAACCGACACGAATAAGTTTGTTGACAGAAAATTCCTGCGAAACCTCATTGTGCGACGTCGTCGCGGATGCCATTTTTTAATCACTTGTCTCGCTCAAATCTTTACAAATCACTTACTATTTAGTACATCGATATTTCCGAAAGAGGCGCTGCCGATCGTCGATCTTCCTGCCATCTAACGAAGTAGTTCAAATTTTTAAAAAATGATTGTGCTACCGCAAATTATTATTAATTATATCAGAAATATTGCGGTTATTCTTTATGAAAAATAATCCAGAATTATTAAATGAAATACAATTGTACTAACAGTAGGTTAGGTTTTGTTACGGACTTAATAAATATTGTTTGTTTCCTCCGTATAAGTCACAAGATTCTTGAGGGCAATACCTCTATAATTCACCGCTAGAGAACTGTAAATAATAACCGATTCTTGCAAATTTTCCAATTGTATGGCTAGTAAAGTGTATTCGTTCTAATTTTAACGCGTTTCTTCGACCAACAGCGATCCCCTGCCATCACACACATTGTCGCTATTGGTCGAAAATTCTAATTGCTAGCCATCATTTGGTGCGCGCGAGCGAACGGTAATATCTATAATTTCATCAAATAACAGATGCTTTTTAACTTAACAGTCTCAGCGGTACAATGTGTAGGACATGCAAATTAAAGTATAATGGAATGTCAGATTGTATCTGAAAGTCATTGTTGTATAAATTTTTTCCCGCCAAATCATATTGTATACTCGTAGAACGAACGAAGTATACAAATACTTTAAACTTGCTAACAGTACCACAGACGAGGTATGGGAGTAGACCAATCACCATATGGGGTTTCACGTCTCACACAAAAACAACTGTGGGGAACATGGGATCTCACCCCAAATTCCCTAGCCGGCTCACCAACGACCTGTTGGTAACACGGTTGGCAGCATCGGCTACCAACCGTCACGCGCGTAGCCGCGCGACCGGACCCTCGCTCTTGAAACCTTGCCCGCGCAACACGCACATAAGATTCGTTCCTGTTTCTACTGCGTCACGAGACGCAAGTGTTATATTCGTAACCGAATAAAGTCAGTGGGAACCCTCACTACAGTGAACGTAAATAGTATATTCCTTCGATTAAATTTCCTTTCCTCTCGAGAAGATCATCGTTACGGCAGTCAACGTAGGAACTGTTGGCCTTCGATTATCAGTCCATCGAAGAGGTCTTCTCATTGTTATACTGGAGTATAACCGGTACACGCAGTGGTACCCCGTAATCCCTACACAACTCGTTTTCTTACGCCCTCTACGCTAACAAACGATAAATGTTGGAACTAGATCCAGGAAAACGCGATCAAATCTGATCAAATACCTCATTTACCTCATGAGTAATGTAGAAATCTATTGGTACGAGAGTCGCCCTAATGTGCCACGCGCAGTTCATATGGTACGGGCCTGAGGTGGCTCGAGAAGTTGGACCGCCTCTGGAGCGAGAAAACCCCTCGAATGGAGCAGTTAAATTCCATGCCTGTTATAGAGCTTTAGGTTGGGTATGGGATTTAACTAGCTCTACCCAAGGTTTTTTCGAAAGCTACTCGCATGATAATTTGGAGAAAATAATTCTGTTTTGAGAAATTTCGCAATCCGAATTTTCTCAATGTTCGGATCAACTTATTTGTGCAAATGTTCGCACTTGAAAATGCGTAGCATTAATGCGCCACGCACAGTCCATATGGCACGGGACTGAGGTGGCTCGAAAACTTGGACCGTCACGGGGAGCGAGACGCGCGGTCGGGACATGGGGGCGTAGCCTTTGAAAAACCCCCAGATCGAGCAATTAAATTCCATGCCTGCTGTAGGTACACTTTAATTTAAGTAACATTTAATGAATGTTGTATGTAAAGTCTAACAAGCACACAAGCAAGTATTTTCCGTGAAACTATAATGTATGTAAACTTCAGTTTATTGATCTTTTTTTTTTCAAGTTCATGGACATTGGATGCATTATCCCTGTAGTATAGTTTTCATTCGGAAGAAACGTGTAGTAAATGTAGAAAGTGCGATTATTCTTTTTCTTCATGACACGTAGTACTGTTTTTATTAAGCAATGGTTTAGCTCTGCACTGATTTCCATATTCTGAAATACATTTATAGTTGCAATCAGATCTCGGACCGGGGAGTCAATGAAAACTTTCTATATTAAATTGTATTTTATTACATCTCATGTTATGCTGCCTCTTCTATGGTTGTGAAAGTGGGTTGCTTTCGTGTCGCTGTTATACTCACAGTATTCACCGCGAAAACTGCAACGTAGACGAAAACAGATTGTGCTGGATTGTCAGAAAACATGTTTTAAGAGAAAAATAATAGATAAAAATGGGATTGTTTCGATAAATACGACATATGTGGTTGTTCAATTGCCACGAAAATATGAAAGTATCAATTACATAAAATAAACACTTTCCATTTATTGAGAAAATACATCTGAAAAAAATGGAAGAAAGTTCAGTATTGTGGATGCTTTCCTTAGTGATGCTAATTGGTTCCTGTATTTCTGGATCGTTGCCTTTAGTCATGAATTTGTCCGAGGTAATTTGTTTGTCACTGCATGATGGACAGAAGAATAAAAGATCTTTTTTATCGATTATTTTCTGTAATTATCATGCACTTGAACTACTGGTTGCAGATGCTACAAAGAACTCTCCATGATCATGAACATCATGAACCTTTAATCTTTCTAGGACAAATTACAACTGACTTCAATACTCGGTGCTGGACTTCTTGTTGGCACTGCATTAGCTGTAATAATACCTGAAGGTATAAGAGCATTGTTTGCTGGTGGAGGCAACAACCATCAAGAATTTCACAGTTAGTATTAACAATAGATTAGAATAACAATTATACAGTTTAATTATTTTGTTCTGCAAACAGTATTGATACATTCTTTAGATGATAAGTTTGTGCAACCTATCAGTTTTGCCAGCTATTGTATTATACATTAAACTATAGAACAACAAATTACACGAATTAAATTTTGTTTTTAGTATGGTAGTAAACATACTAAAAATGTTTAAAGTATTTCAGTTTTATTAGGAAAAGTGCACTTAGGTTTTAAAGTCAATTAAATTACTTGGAAAGGTCAATGTTGTTTAATTTAATTAATTTATTGTTTTTTATCTTTATCTTTTTAGATGATCCTCACTCCTTAATAGGCATTAGTTTAATACTTGGTTTTGTATTTATGCTTCTGGTTGATCAGTGCTCAGCTAGAAGAAGCGGAGGAAGAGAAAGAAGTGTTACCGCTACATTGGGTCTTGTAGTTCATGCAGCAGCTGATGGAGTTGCATTAGGAGCTGCTGCAACTACATCACAAGCTGATGTAGAAATAATTGTATTTTTAGCGATAATGCTGCATAAGGTAAAAAGAATAACAAGCTGTGCTATATTATTTTTATTTACGCTATACAAGATGTGACATGAAATTGCAGTGAATTTAAAAAATTGAATTAATAATCTTCTACAGGCTCCAGCTGCATTTGGTCTTGTATCATTTTTACTTCATGAAGGAGTAGATAGAAAAAAAATAAGTAGGCATCTCTTGGTATTTTCTCTTGCTGCGCCTTGCCTTGCTCTTCTAACTTATTTTGGTATTGGGAAGGTAATTGTTTAGTTATAAAAGAACCAACTTTTAAGTTATTTAAATATTAACACATTGCAATTACTTCTTGTAGGAAGGAAAAGAAACTCTTAGTAATGTTAATGCAACCGGTTTAGCAATGTTATTTAGTGCGGGCACATTCCTATATGTTGCAACTGTGCACGTTCTGCCAGAATTAATGACGAGAAATAGCAACTACACCCATTTACCAACTGGTGACAACATGACAGTGACTCCTTCAGGGCTCAAAGTTAAAGAAATATTAGTTTTAGTGATGGGTTCGTTGTTGCCTTCACTGATTACAACTGGTCATCACCATTGACAAAACTATCACACAAATGATATATTTACGTTTCCATTGTGTACAATATAAAGTATCTCCCTTGTCCAAGGGTATAATTTTTTAATAAACTTTATGATTTTTATTTAAAATCGTGAGGAGATATCTAAAAAAATGTCTATTTGGACATCCTTTTTAGTAATACAGTAAGTGATACATTCTATGTATTGTATATAATTGTAGAAAGGGCATATCATATAACGATTATACATTTGTATAAATTTGAGAGATAGACATACAGGATACAAATACTGTGTACAATAATATAAAAACATTCAATTGAGTTTGTAACTTTCAGAAATACTTATAAGTATTATTTATTGGTAAACATTTTTTATACAAAAAGTGAATGCAAACATTTTTATTCTTATATTACCCCTCGTTATTACTAATTCATTATGTTTCCTAATATGTGTTTACATAAAGTATGTGAAACCTGGTGAAACCATAAAAATGTTTTGTAATTTCACTTGTGTAAAAAATAATACATATATGAAGAGATTTTGCACATAAAGACCTATACATACGTACTTTTGCATACATACGTTCATACATAAAACTGATTTTATTAATTTGTTATATTCATTTCTGTGCAAATATATAACAAAAGTTTGAATAAAAACTATGCCTACTGTGTACAGTGTCCTTTCATACAAATCAGCTTTGAATAATCGGAATAGTTTATTATAGTTATGCATTAGCTTTTGCTTGATTTTATTAATATGTAAAAGAATACACCATAATTTTCTAAAGTACTAATGATAAGAAATTAGTACTAAAGTACTAATCAATTCGAAAAAATTATATGATTACTGAAATGTTATGATAAAATACTGTAAAAGAGCAATATTTTTTGAAAACACAAGGGCAATTCATCAATGGGACAATTATTTGTATGTAAGGCAGGTCAAGATACTTCCGAATTCGATCACTATATAGTATGGTCGGTGTACACTGTGGTTCAAAAATATAAAAACAATTGTAATTTTTGTGAATCTATGTAACATAAATTAATAATACTGAATGATGTTTATTGCTAAATTAAAAGTATGTTTCAATTAGTATTACATTTAATAATTTAAATAATAATCTTCAATCTTAATTAAATAATCTACGTTTTTGAATGTTTTTTTGTTTAATGACTGCATTAACGTTAATTGAATATAGATATATTTATAGATATAGAGTTGTGTACCTAATATTTGGAATTTATAGATATAGATATAGAATATAAATATAGAATTGGATATATGTATATAAATCACTTTCAATTATTATCGGTACATGCGATATTTAATTTAATTATTCGTAGAGTGTGTTTATTATTTAATAAAATGAAAGATACATTGCATAAAATGTAATTAAATTCATTAATAATTTTGTAACTATTTGTAGGTAATTGCAATGAAGAAAGTGTCCGCATACTTTTGAGCGGCAGTGTATGTATGTATTCCGAAATTGAGGTGACGATCCGAATCCTTTGTTATCATAAGCCGTGGCCGCATACAGCTGTAATTCACAACAATGGTGGTGCCGGTCGTGTTTTAGGTTAAAGTTGCGTGGCTTCGAGTAACAGTTTAGTCCAATTTAGAGTTGTGAAAAATGGACAATAGGATCACAATATGTGACCCGGATGAAGAAGAAATCGACGATGGAATATTTCAAGATATCGAGCCAGTCACGTGGATTAACGATGATCCGAACTACGATTTGGACGAAGTCAACATGTTCTTCCATAGGGTGGATTCTGATCAGATTATATACGAAGAGAAAAAGAAAAAATGTAAATTTATTGGCAAATATGTTATGGGTGATGTTCTTGGTGAAGGTAGTTACGGAAAGGTGAAAGAAGTGATGGACTCAGAGACACTTTGTCGTAGAGCTGTGAAAATTTTAAAAAGGAAGAAACTTCGTAGAATCCCGAATGGAGAGCTTAACGTTCAACGGTACGATTAATCAATTTTCATATTCTTCCAGAACAGCTTTCTATTTCGATTACAAAGTTCATTATGAAACACTTTCAATCATTTACACTATGTACTAGATCGGTGTGCATGAAATGTCTTTTTCAATGAACTGTCAAACCGATGTAATACTTTTCGACTATTATACATTTGATAGAGATATTTCCCATGTTCTTTTTTTAATTTAATAATAAAGTATCATCATTATTACAGTCTTTGTAAATATTAGAAGTATTCAAGACAGAATGAAAACTCTTCATGTTTCGTGTCTCTCTTTTACAGAGAAATTATTTCATGAAAGCTAATATGAAAACATGAGAAATGTATATTTGACATGTTTCTAAAATTATGTTTCTCTCTTATGCGTGTACGACAAACTACTTAACTTAGTTGAGAGATATAATGCATAAATTGTCTAATGTTGCGTTGATCTAGCGAGTTAATAATCAAGAAAATGACAATTCATATACACCAATTTAACACACCAAGCATATTGTATTATTTAAAAGTCAAATACATAAGAGACTGGTTTCACGAGTACTGTATTATTATAACAAAAATAAATGTACAAGAAATTATAATAATATATGCAATGAAAATCTCTAAAGAATTTTGTAAATTAAATATTATAAATAGAAAACTATAGTATATCTTATGCATACCACAAAAATATTATCAAACAAGATTTTATAACAAAAAACATAAATTTTACATAGTAGAACTCTTAATCAACACTTTTTTTTAAAAGACAACATTAATGTTTGAAAAGAACACATGTTTTTGTTTTTAAATATACATATGTATAATTATATACATATATACATATATATAAACATAATTAGTTCCTGTAATTCTAAATACTATTTGTTCACATTCGTTAACAGGGAGATAAAACTATTAAGGATATTAAGACATAAGAATGTAATTAACCTTGTAGATGTTTTATATAATGATGAAAAGGAGAAGATGTACCTAGTTATGGAATTTTGTGTGTGTGGATTACAGGTAAATTTTAAAAGCCTTATATGGTTTATTTTAGAATGCATCACGCATATATACATTTGCACAAATTGATATTCTATTTTTTCCAAGCAGTTAATATTTTAATCATGATATTACAAACAGTAGAGTTTCCAAAAAGAAACACCTACATTTTTGTTATTTATTATTGTATAAAAATACTTCTTAGGATAACATTATCCTTTTTTAATAAGATACATGTAGCAAGAGAACAACTTTTCATTGGGGCGGCAGACTGATCATTCCCTATAGGAAAATATTCAAGTCAATAATCCATTAGTATAAAAGATTTTTTAATTTGAACATTCAGCAAGAGTGTGAAGGATATGTATTTGAATATCGATTTTAGTAAGGTAAATTAATGGATTTTCACAGAGGTATTCAATGCTTTTTTTGTATGGAATGGAAAAAAATTATATGGTTTTATTTGAAATCTTATGAAAAAATTGTCCTTGTTAACAAATTTTTCAATACACCTATATCCGAAATATTGTGATAAGATTTTTATATAACCATAAAATAACAAAGATATGTAAGTGTTTCTCCTTAAGTGCAACATCCTATATAATGAATTCAAAAGATGAAGATTATTTTTAATACTGTTTTTTTTTTTTTGTAAGAAATGTTACTCGAATAATAACTGCAATAATAATTTTTCATTCTATAGACCTATATATTTGGGAAGGACATTATTTCATGCAATTGTTCTGTGGAACAAAAGTCTGCATGGAATTGATATCAATTCGATCTCTATTTATTAGATCTTTTACAGGATATGTTAGGAAGCACACCTCTTAAAAAGCTTCCTCTTTGGCAAGCACATGACTATTTCTGTCAGTTGTTGGATGGTTTGGAATACCTTTACAGTAAAGGAATAGTACACAAAGATATAAAACCAGGAAATTTGTTGCTGGCTTTAGATGGCACTTTAAAGATTAGTGATTTTGGAGTTGCTGAGGTACATAGGCAACTTATTTTGTGATTTCTAAAGTAATCTTTTATATTTTATTTTCTATTGTTTTATATTTTTATGTTTTAATATCAGGCGTTAGATATGTTTTCTGAAGACGACATGTGTAAGATGGGACAAGGATCACCAGCATTTCAGCCCCCTGAAATTGCAAATGGCTGTGAAACGTTTTCTGGTTTTAAGGTAGACATATGGAGCAGCGGAGTTACACTGTAAGTGCGCTTCTATTTACATGTAAATATAATAAATAGAAGTGTCGGGCACCCAAAAATGTTGTGTACCTAATATTTGGAACAAGTCGGAAAAGCATGGGGTCGAGACGAGTCAGGTTCTTCAAATTTTCAAGAACCTGTCACATCTAGCCAATATAACAACTGAGTTCATTCCTTTAAAGATAATATAAATTCCTGCTTTTTTCCTAGGTACAATATAACAACAGGTCAATATCCTTTCCAAGGCGATAATATTTATAAATTATATGAGAATATAGGAAAAGGTGAATATACAATACCTGAAGAAGTAGAAGAGCCTTTGAGATCTCTCATACACGGAATGTTACAAAAAGATTCAGATAAAAGATTTAATTTACAACAAGTTAGAAAGCATCCATGGACTATATGCAGGCATCCTAGAACACAAGAAGAAGTGCCTATACCTCCTCTTAAAGGACATAAATGGCACAGTATGACCGTACTACCGTACCTGATGGAATATCATTACGGAGGTGACGACAATCCTACGTATTACACTGAACATCAACTAAATGGTATGCAATCTTTTAACAGTTCTTATTTTGCATCATGCAGTATGATATTAAAATTGTGTATTAAAGCTTAAACTTTCATGTTATCATTATACTTAATATTGTATGTAGATTTAACTAAAGGTAAGATAAATGCATTAAAACTTGCATGAATGGAACTATGTAAAAAAAAGTGTAAGAATCTTTGATATTGATACATATTTGACGCTTAATACATTATTGTTGAAAAATAGCATTTGCGTGATAGATTGTTACTTACATATTGTTACGATTAGAAAAATAATATTGTTTAGTTGTTATATGTGATTTGTTTAATTTGTATTTTTCGATTATGTTTTAACAATGAAGGAACAGAGTATTTGCATGGAAATTTTTGTAAATTAAAATTTCTAGAATAGACGTTATTATTGTAGAAAGAAACAAATTCTGAACAGATAAGAAATAATTATTATGTTTACTAAAAAAACATTACATTGAATTCAGTTTCTTATAATGCACAAAAAATATTACTTGAAGACTACAATCAACGTAAATTTTAATCATAACAACAGAAAAGCATATAGACAATTCAATAAAATATAGCTTTTGCTTTTCAGATTCTAAACGGAATAATGAAAAATCTTTTTCAAATCGACTACTTGTATTCTTATCAAAGACATGCACCATTCTGTAACAATGACACACTTATATCTACCTATGATGTTGCGAGCTGACAAAAACGGGTACTCTCTATATAGTGTATACCCTGTTTTGCCCCTTTATAAAATTTAAAACTTCACATAAAGCAATTATTGTATTGATATCTTCAACCGAGCAATGTTTTCTTCTATTAATTTTATGTCTTAGCTTTTGCAATGTATTATGCACAGAGTAAATCATAAGCAGTAACATTTAATTGGTATTTTATAAATATTATTTATTATCATATTGTAGTGTTGCATGATCAGGCATAGTTGTTAATTTTACTGACATACTTAGGATTAAATTTTTAAAAAGGTTTACTAATAATAACCCTTTAAACAAAAGTATGTAACAGATATTAACTGAATTCGTTTTCTTATACAGAGGAAAAAAGGCATCAAGAAATGGACAGAACCAGTGAAGACCCAAAAACTACATGGAATATTCACAACAGCAAATCGAATTCACATCAGAGTAAACGAAGATGGCGTAAACCAATTTCATGCATTAGCGTTAAAAAATTTCCATCTTGCAAGCCATCGTGATTTGTCTTGTTGCTACGCTTATTTTTTAATTATATATTTTTCTGACTATGTCAGCATACAATATTTCTCTGCAGTGGAGATGACTGAGAGTCTAATAACGCGCTGAAACGCTAGGACAGTTTACCTAGACACAGCTCGAATTGAGTATAAAATTTGAACTAATTCAAAAGCATTAAATGTAAACATTTGTGATATTAATATTAAATAGTCGTAGTAGATAATTCGTCATGCCCTACTAATTATGAGGTTAATCACTCGAAGTCCAAATAAAGTGATTTTCCTTTGTGTGCCATAATGAAGATACAGTTGTTAAGGGATCTGTTGTTAAAAATTTTGTGTACAACCTTCTCTTTTTCCGTATTTTGTTAACATAAATGATAAAAAATGCAGCACAGAAATTTATTAAACTTGTTTTTAATATTAAGTCTTATGTTCGTGTACGAGTTTTGATTAAATGCACACCATTAGTGAAATTAAAATATATCGCTCTAGAAGAAATGGGTATTTTATTAATTTCGACATTATTAACAAAAAAATGTATAGTCTTTTTAATCTTAAAGCAAGAATAAGGACTATTGTTCATTAAAGGAAAGCCTTTGCCCTTCTCAGTGCTTGTAAGTCAGACTAGTTTATGTACTAATAAAGTATTTGTAAAATAAGAACATTGTGTAATCGAATGTAAGAAGAAGGACAAAGATTCAGATTATTCGAGCGTGTAAGTTTGCTTGGTGCTGGTTGATATAAAATACAAGTCACAAATATTGTTTTTAACCGATAATGAGAACTTTTCTCCAGTGTATGTACATGTTAAGAATATTTTCTATAATACTGTTATTTAGAAACGGGGAAGAAACATGATCTGTGTTTATACACTTTGCATATGTAAAATAGTATTATCTTTACGAGACCATTTGCGAACACTTAACACAGTGCTTGTAACATGACTTAACACGTAACAGGTATTGATTCGCGTATGATACGAGAATGTAAGGATTGTTTACATACATACTTACAATAGATATTATTCAGGCGTACTTGAGTATTATTAAGGATAAACATGATATTGTTGATGTATCTGCGTTCTAAACTTCGTACTAAGCGTTCCAAATTTATGCTTTAAACTTCTATAAAATATTATCAATGTGGTGTGATAAACCTGGCATACATTATCTTTCTACTCGAACATGTTACACACATGTACTTCAAATACAAATTGTAAATTCAAGAATTTTTGAAACGAACAACAAGGTAACGTGTGTTCAATCAATTCATTTGAAACAAAAATGCATTGTATACTTGTCACGCTTCCACGCCAGAACTATTTATTTCATAAAGAAAATATAATTAATGACTAAAGAATAATAGACGCTACAATATATCAAAAATAAGCAAACTATTCTGTTTAGTGTAAGTGAAGACGAATATGGTATCCGAATCGATATTATTTTAAATATCTTCATTTTGTTGACATAATTTCCATAGAAAGAAGATCCTAAAAACATGTTATAAAATTACGTATCACGCGAAATTTGTGTTATAGCATGTATGAAATATATAAATTGTTCTTTCCTTGAAGGAAGTAAGGTGCCTAAATACTGCCAAGTACTCAAAGCACATGGAAAATAGTCATACATTTTCTGATTGTACATATTATATATAATAATATGTTACATATAATATAATATAAGGTATATACATATATACAATATACTACGTATGTATGTTTATATATATATATATAAATATGTAAAATAATATATATATAAATATATACACATATATGCTATCTTTATCTTTGTGTAAATTAAAGTAAAGGAAAAGGAATTATAATTGCGGTCACTGGCACGAACAAGAACAAAGAAAAATAACGTAATAGGGAATAGATGTTTATATCAGATTTATGTGATAATCTAAATCTTGTTTTTCTTTTGTAAAGTCTTTTTACTGTTGATCGCAAAAGTTACAGAGCAGCAGCATATGGAACGTTAAATAAGATATGAATAATTTTATGATGAAGTAAAACGTGTATATTGATGGTATGTCATAACGAAATTTGTATACTATGCTGTTAATTTTTTTACTTACCATATTTTTCAAATCTAGAGGATCTACGATATAACATTAAAGGAACGAATAAGAAATCTAAAAAAGAGGACTTATACACAAAAATATATGCGCATTATTTTTATATATATTCATAGTAAATTACGTTCCCCAATATCTTTTAATACGTATGTATACACGTTTGTATATATATATGTATTATATTTATACACATACATCAATGTGCATACACGTTTAATACGTACGTTCAAATTTATCCCTTCGTGATTTTAATCGTTGAATTGTATAAGTATCATTAAAAGTGATCCTAATAGATTAATCTCCCAAAAATTTTAAATTATTACAATGGTTGCTTAGACTCTACTGTTACTTTAAATATATTACGAATTTCTCACTCAGAAAGATTGCCAATATCGATTAACAATAACAAATTGTTTATTGCAACCTTAATTACGGTTAGCTCTTAACTTAAATCAGTTGCATACATCCCAATCAAATTTTTATTATAATAATTACAAAGTTTTAAACGCACATGACAAAAGAAGATTATTTGAAACATTTGCAAACTTGAGATATATTATCGCAAGGCACTATAAATTGAAAAGACTATCTGTGTAAAAATTGTATATTACTGTATAGGATTACAAATGTTTGCTGTGGAACATGTACTCGTAGTTTGTGATCTGTGCTACATGTAAATGTTTTGTTTTTCTCATTTCTTTTCCGTTTTGTTTAGAATAGATGCATTAAAAATGTGCTGTTTGGAATTATACGTATACTTTATACTTAGATGAAATTACATTATACATATATATACAAAAATTTTTTTGCTTATAAAGTGTAAATAGGTGTGAATTGTAAGTTAGATGTATAATGCAGCCATATTCATTTCAAAATATAAAAACAAAAATAATACAGAATAATAATTTCAAATAAGTTATGTTTTCATTAAGCCTTATTACTGAATTTTTCAAAACCGAAACTATTAATTTAAATTATTAACAGAGGATATGTTTCAAATAAAAACAACATTATATGTACGATATGGTTAATTTATAACAACTCAATTGAAAGTTATAAGTTTATTATTGCAGTATGTTAATACAGAGATATGATCCTCGTTACATTATTTATCGAACATACGAGGAAGTTTAGCATATTGTGTAACTTCCCTTTTAAGCAATTTAATGTTATATACAACCATCACATTGAATAATTTGCGGTAAGTGTGCATAAGAGGTTCCTCCCCACCGAATTTGATAAAATTTACATATGTTGTAAAACTCAACATTCTGAACAACTATTTTTCTATACATGTAACCGCCGCTCAGTCTTAGTTTCCGAAATATTCGCGAAAAACTGCAGTTTCTACTACAATGAATTTTGCCTAAACTTACTCTGAAATTAAGTTTAATGAAAACAAAGAACAACAAAGTAACTCGAGTTTTTAACATTTTGCGATTCAAGTTTAAATGCATTTCAGAGTGAGTTTGTGTTAGGTTTTTCGAGGTGGGGGTGCAGGGAGAGAAAAAAAACTCCCTCGCCCTAAAGAATATCATTTTTATAATATCGTTGCTGGGTTAAATTTGATCGAAAACTACTAAAAAAGCATAAAAGTCTGTAATTTTTAGTGAAGTTAAAATTCATCACCAAACTCTTCATCATTTGTTGTAAAAAGTTCACGCGGTATATAGATTGTTTGATGATCGTCGTAATACAGTATTGTTTACGTATTGTTTAATAATCGTAGTTTGTATATCTATAGCAATAGTTGATGAGCGGTCGCATCATACTGACACATACGCACGCCTCGAACGTACACGTATAGGTAAAATAGAATGGGGTAGTAGCTGCAGTTTTTCGCAATATACGGTGGTTATATGTATAGGAAAAAGTTGTTCAGAATGTTGAGTTTTACAACATATTTAAATTTTATCAAAATCGGTGGGGAGGAACCTTTTATGCACAATTACCTAATTTTTAAATTATTACACGACGCATAAATGTACTGCCATAAAACTATAATTTAACATTACTAACATGTTAGCCAATTACAGATTAAAACTTAAACTATCTGAAATCAGAACAATATGTGTCATATCCAGGCACATATTGTCCAGATGACATATAACATGAAGAATATCTTTCTTTAACGATAAAATAAATACTAGTATACGTAGTATATGTAGTACGTTTGGAATGATTTCATAATAATTCTAATCAAAGATACTTCTAAGACCCAAGAGTTACTAATTAGCCTACTAACACCAGGCAACCAAATACATACATACATTTACAGCAAGAATTACAATAAACTTCTGAGATAGTAATAGTCACTCAGCAAATAG
This sequence comes from Halictus ligatus, assembly GCA_028454255.1. Lineage (NCBI taxonomy): Eukaryota > Metazoa > Arthropoda > Insecta > Hymenoptera > Halictidae > Halictus > Halictus ligatus. The sequence goes on along the minus strand of CM052132.1, from coordinate 15,586,729 downwards.
TTATTTGGATGTACAATACATACAAATGGAGACATAAAAATATATGTTTACAATATGTATAATAATATAAATTTTCTGATAAATAAATAGTTGTGGCAATAATTATAAAAGTTATTTTTATTGGTAACAGAAAAGATCTATATCACTATAAAATAAAAATAATAAATTAAAGCAAATATATTTGCTGTATATATATATATATATTTATATATATTCCTGCAACTTGCAGAAATAAATTGCATGTCTCTATAGACAAAAATGTATCACGACTACTTCACATTTACATACTATCATCCAATTGAAAACAATTTGTTAAAGCGAGCACAACATAAGGAAAATTTTTAATTTATTTTATGATAAATAGTTGTGCAGTTATATACTGCGAAAAGAAATTATACCCTTTGGTTATTATATTTTCTCCTTTTTACATTTCAACTGTACATCTGTAATTTCCTTTAAATTGTGAAGTTTCATTGGAAATTTCTAGCTAGTTTCATTGGAAGCTACTCATGTACAGTAACGCTTCAGAAAATTCGAATATTATGCCTTCATAAAATTTGAATATAAAATCTTCTTTCCATTTTTAGACAAGACACTAGATTGCAATGTTCAATAACCAAAATTTCAAAGTGGTGCCTTGCTATTATACCTATGTGATAACTACTAATGCTTTGATAGTAAAACTTATTACTGAAACAGTGCGGCAATAAAATATTTTATTATAAGTGTAACTAAATTTGTAAAATCGTTACCTGCGAACCTTTTGAAGAGTTACTGTAATAAATCATCCTCGATTGAAAGTTCCCAAAAAATACCGGAAAATTAAAATAAGTATTGAATTGAAATAATACTGAATTAATAAACTAATACTGAATTTCTAGCATTACTTTGAAAAAATATGTCAAGAAATGCAAATGGTTTGTGGAAAGCATAAAAAAATATTTTTATGAACTTTACAAATAATTTAAATGCTTTTCTTACTTTCCTCTACAACACGTATATAGCTTGTAACAATAACTGTTTTTTTGAAACTCATTTACCTTTAACCGGCATTTAAATGCAAATCGGTCGATTGCTCAATATATATTGTTTTTCAGTAAACGACATCTAATTCATGTCTACATAAATAATTAGAATTTCTTAATTAATTACTCATTACTCTAGTCCACCTTCCTCTTCTAATTTCGAGAGGAATTTAGGGACTCTATAGTTCGGTTCTACTTGACGTGCCATATCAATTAGACACAGCAATTTCTTTATACCAATAAATATCCTGTAACAAAATGTACAACGTTCGAATTACCATGTTCATAGTTCTATACAAAGATTTTTTAAAATATGTAATTGTAGATTTACCGTTTTCCTTTAAGATGAGAATGCAAAGATGCTATTTCCTTTTTAGTGAAAAGTTCCACTTCTTCTAAAACGCTCAAAAGATGATCGGATGTCGACAAATTGGGTACATGTAGAGTTGTACTGAATGCTGATAACATTTCCATGTCATCCAATACTTGTCTGGAGACGCATTAATCAATTAATGTTATGTTAAAAGTTACATGTTCTGTTCAGAATTTTAATTACGAAAATAAGATATTCTACCTGCGGCTGGTCGTACACAGGATTAATAATTTGCGACCACGTGGTGGTTGTTTCTTCAATAAAACTAAAAGCGCTTGCAAAGTCAAATTCGAATAGCGAGGCCCGATAGGTCCATAATCCAATAAGCGTTCGATATTGTCGACTAGAATACAGCTAAGCTGCGAGCGGTATGCATCGTCGAATACCTAAAATGATAAATGTAAAATCATTTGTCAATGATTTTTTTACTGTCTCTGTAATTTAATTTAATTGACTAGAACAATGCATTACCTTCCGAATTGAAAGACATTTTGCAGATTCGGTAAAACCAACCATGTCCTCTGGTGTGCATACTTTGACAAATGGAAAATCGGAATTTTTTGCAATTTGTGCAGCAAGAGCTGTTTTTCCGCTATTAGGTGGTCCTTCCAGGAGAACTGATACAAGACCAGAGCCCTCGGTAGATCGAGCCTCTTGAATGTAAAGATTACCATCAGCCAAAATTTCTGCCACTGGTTTACCCCAGTTAATGATTCCACGTATAAGAAGATGATCCAAAAGTTCTGCGCTAGTGCCAAATGCCTAGAAGTATAAAATGTATAAAATGTTTTTAATGCTGCAATTATTATGATCTTTTAATACTCCTCCTTTGTTAACTACTTACAGGTTTAACATCGTTGTCTAAAGCATGAAGGAAATCAGTTCTGGAAACCATAAGCTTTTCCATGGCTGCAGGATCGACCTCTACCTTGCTAGAGGCTTTGATCAGTCTATTCATAGCAGTACTTTGCGCAGCCCTGACTAGACCTTCTAATTCTGCGCCACTAAAGTTTTTAGTGAGTGTAGCTAATTCCTTCAGATCAACGTCAGGTGATATTTTCTTGTAGTCCCTCATTCTGCTTGTATGAATGTTAAGGATTTGGAATCGTCCATGCTCATCTGGTAAACTAATTTCCATTTGTACCTTGGATAAATAAAAATATTATTAAGACGAATTCTTCTAGTAGAGTTCCATATTTAGTAGAGGTATGAAATCTTGAATATTCTCGGGAATAATTCCGAAAATTGTCGAGAATCCCGAAATTTTCGAGAAACCATCCCGAGTAAAATTCTCGTCCTGTCCTGACTCGACATTTTCGGGTTCTCGCATACCTCTAATGTTTAGTTAATGGCTATTGAAACGTACTTCTAATCTACCAGGTCGCAATAAAGCTTCATCGATCATATCTCTTCTGTTGGTCATACCAATTACGAGAATATTATTTAATTGCTCCACACCATCAATCTTTGCAAGTAACTGATTTACAACAGTGTCATGTACTCCTGTATTACCAGCAACACTTCCTCTAGATTTACAAATAGCATCTATTTCGTCGAAAATGATTATGTGCAATCCACTGTTTGGCCCAAGCTGAAAATTATGTTTCATTCTTTATCTTACAGATAGTAATATCTTAGTAAAGACTATTACGAAACTTGAAAGTATATTCGTACCCTTTTTTCCTCATCTTCAGCATCAGCAAACAATCTCCTAATATTCGCTTCACTTTCGCCCACATACTTATCCAATATCTGAGGGCCATTGACGATTTTCGGTTCTCTGGCGTTTAACATAGTTCCTATCTGTCGTGCCATTAACGTTTTACCAGTACCTGGCGGACCATACAATAAAATTCCCTTCACGTGTTTGCAACCTAATTGAGTAACAATTTCTGGTGGAAAAACACGAGATGCGAATGCTCTTCGAAAGATTGCACTGAATTCTTTATCCAGGCCACCTATTCCCATTTTTTGAAAGTCCCAATCCGGATTGATAATTGATTGGCGAACAACTTTTCCTTTCGCTTTACCAACAAGGTTTAAACTTGAATTTTCTGCTTTCTCGAATTGTATCACAGTGTCACCCAGACAACGTCCAAGTTGGGTCTTCTTGGGTACAGTGTTTTGTCCAGAACTTATAGCAGAAAGGTCAGCAGCTTCCAAACTTTTCACTACAAGGCCAAGCATTTTCTTGTCCTTGAACTGAAACACCAGCTGCTGACCCACGGTGAATGCCTGTCCCGAAAATTGCAGTAGGAAATCTCTGGCCATTTCATCGGTATTGTATGGTTCCAGAGTAGTTCTAAAAGCAATGAATATTGTTTTTTACCTTGCTAGCTAGATACAAATAAGTGTGTATATAACTAATGCATCTTGTACTTCGTGCATATAAATATATAGTATATACATACGATTTCTTTTGCAAGAAATCAGCTTCCAATACAATAACGCATAGACATTCTGTGCTTGAAGTAGGACTAAAGTGGTAAGGTCGCACTTCAATGTCCTGATTGAGGGAGAGAGTGGCCCATTTTCTTTGAGGTAAACTAAAGCCCACTGTTCCTCTGGGTACTTCATGATGTCTTTTCACAGTGAATACAAAGTGTTGATTTGGTGCAGTGGTAACTTCAATGTGCCTAAAAGATATAATTGGATGAATATCAAGAGTGATAAAATTGTAGTCTTTACTTTGTTTTCAAATTATACATATATATTACACATATATGTATACATATACATACATATATATGTTATATATACATATATATTATATTATTTGTAAATAATATAACGTATAAAAGTTATAAAATCGTGATTGCATTATCTTGGAATAAAGGTCTCACAATTTCATTAAACTAACAATTTAACTATTGTTCTTACAGATTCTTGCCGTTCAGTTTATAGCTGTTTATAAATGAAACTGAATTAAAGATATAAAGAAGTATGATTTGTTACATAAAAATCTTTCGAATTATAACATTTATTCTGTCATAATACATAATCTTTACTATACAAATTTAAATAACTTGTGTAAAAGTATAATATAGCACAAACAATATGTAATCGTTTAAATGTGGAACATTTATGAATAGCATAATGTTATACATATATGTATAGTTACATAGTAAATGTTACCACAAAAGTATTAAATAAATAACATCATAATTCAATTAGAAGCTCCATGTCTATACAATGTACATAGACGTATAATCTCAAGAGCCTATTATAGATACCAAATCAATGAATTAATCAGAACATCAATCTGTACCTGACATCATCTGGATAGTCATCCGGATTAATAATAGCACAGTTACTAATACTGAGCTCGTCAGTGGGACACTTCACTGCTTTCATTCTCTGAAAAATTTCGTTTTGGTGTTTTAAATGTTGAATGACTTTCATGCAAGCATGCAATATCCATAGTCGAAAGTATTGATGTGAGTTGAAGTAAGGAGGGGGTTGTTACAAATTAATTGTGAATAAATGTTCTCTGAATTAATATTCACATATATTGATTGGCACATTGAAATGCAACAAATAATAAAATGAGATTAACAGCCACTTTTACGCTCAGACTTACCATTGCTGACATTTTTTTGACAGAATTTTCTGAATACAGGCCCCTACACAGTATGGAACCTGCAATGCAGGATATTGGGACAATCAATGTGACCAATAACGAAAATCTAATTCTGGAACGTTGTCGAGTTAGAGACTTTGTTCACAATTGGTAGAAAATTGTTTCCTTAACTTTCAATTTTTATTTTCATTAATAGCATTAAGTAATATTATAATTTTGTATTACATATGAAAAATACACAATAAACATGATCTAATTCGTTTATAATATGATTTGGTAAATATTTGTATTAAAATTCGTCAGTTGGTAGTATTGTAATAGATAGTAATATCACAGACGAGGTATAGGAGTAGACCAATCATCCAATGTATTTTTCTGTCCCACGCTCGGGGGGCTCTAGAGCCCCCGTACCATTCGGTGTCACATCCTACCGTATCATCTAGAACTAATATTGTGGAACTAATATTCTACGATGCCGCTGTTGCTGATAGAATTTTAAATCTCATGTCGGGTGTTCTAGTTCAGACACCGCGCGGAAGGCCTATATGATGAATGAAACAAAAGACTGTTATTTCCTTTTAATTCCATTACGCCTGTTACGCGAGTAAATCGAAAGAGACGTAATGTAATAATAATAATAATAACGTAACGTCTCCAGTTGATAATATTTTGGTCCCGGATGGAATCCCGCATGAAATGATTTTTTTTCGTTAAACCAGAGAGGATAGGTTAAACACTTTTTTCTTGTTCTTTTTACTACATCAGTCTTCTTCCCGGTGCAATTACAATCACAACAGTGTAATAACATAATAATAAGAAATTAAATTAGTTCAATATTAGCCAAATTAAGAACGTAGTTTAAATTTAATTTTAAAAAATACGACATTGATATCACTAATTTCATTTGACTATTTAATTGCTACCTATACAATCTTCTTCTGATATTGCTTTTCATTTGCAATATATATATTCTAATAAATTTAATGATTTGAGATTGAAAGAAGATTGAACAACAAATATATAATAAGTAGTTTTGAACATTTTTAAAGGATAATTAAATTTAAAAAACAAAGAATTATTTAAAAATACAAAATATATTTCAATATATACCATTAAACCCGATTCTTTTTAATTTTTTCAGTTTAAATTTCATTTTGGTATCTTTTTTAGTCCTAAAGTTATAGCAAAATGTGCGTCTTTAAATGAAATATACATGAAAATATATAGTAATTTCAATTTAATTTCTTTTTCAAATTCAGTTACAAAATATATTCGAAATGGATGCGTATTAATAGTGTTAAAAAATTATATAAATTCGAATAATAATTATACGTATGGAGAAATGTATAAATAAAATGTATGAAATAAATGTATGAAAATTGTATTTCTATAATTTTAAAACTTGGTATCTATATTTATTAATATTGTATTGATGAAGATAATTGTATATATATAAGATAATGACATCAAATAAAAAAATATAATTTGAACATATAGTCATAACATCAGATATGTAGATAGCGTCAATCATTTGTATTTGACCAGATTTGATCATTTTTTGTGGATCTAGTTCCAGCATTTATCGTTCGTCAGCGTAGAGGGCGTAAGAAAACCAGTTATTTACATGTGAGACACGAAACCCCATATGGTGATTGGTTGACTCCTTTTACCTCGTCTGTGGTAATATCACAGTCTCTGTGATAATACATATCTAAAACCATAAATTTCATTTGAATTTTTGTACATCGTACATTTATACTTGTCCCATGCTTCTATACAATTTGTCTCATAAAAAATTCTTTTGAAAAAGTTCACTAACGTAATTTTTGTACATGTAAGATCGATTTACATTTCGATAGTGAAAATCAGCCTTGTTCCTGTTATCGTGCACACTTCATAAAGAATGAAACAGAATGAAATACTACACCAAACATTTTCCACGGATGATTGTGAAATAAGAATGTAAACACAAACAAGTACTGCAGTTATTAGAGGGAAGAACTGGAAAAAAGGCCTCAAAAAGAAGATATCTATTTGGTCAACTTAATGTAAAATCAAATGGCTGCAGAAAGAAATATTCTTAGTTTACAATTTAATCAGGATCAAGGTGACTATTAGTTACAGTTTTAATTACTACGAGTTAACTATTACGACGTATATACTTTTACTATTTTGGAATGCAATACTTTTTTTCATATTATTTCGTCTGTGTAATAAGTCCAAAGTTGATGAAAAAAATATTTCATGATGAACAATTTTGTTTTATATACTTGAAAAGAAACTATAACAAAATTATGAAGCATGGAGTACTAATGCATTATAAAGAGAAATATTCTTTGTTCATTCTGTTCTAGCTGTCATATTGATTATTATTGGACAGCAGATTTTATGCATTTATGACAAAAATATTACAAGAATTTAAAAATATTGCTATATTATTTTTGACCTACTAAACATATTAAGAAAGAAAATAAATTTCTATTTTACTCTAGTTTGTTGTATTTCAGGAAGAAAATTTTTATATCTTTTTCAACTACTGAGACTATGTTTTGAAACAATTATATTATTACAAATGTTGATTTGAATACTTTAATGTCTACGTTTTAAACGTGTACTGTTATTTTGTTAGGATGTTTTACGTGTTGTATGGAATCTGGTCTCAGAGTGTACAATGTAGAACCATTAGTTGAAAAAGCACATTTCGAGAACGATGTTATGGGGAGTATAGCAATCGCAGAGATGTTATGGAGAACAAACATCATTGCTATAGTGGGAGGTGGTACAAGACCAAAGTTTGCAGAGAATACAGTACTTATTTATGATGATTTGTTAAAAAAATTTGTAATGGAAGTTACATTCACCAGCCCTATTAAAGCTGTTAGATTACGCAGAGACAAGTAAGTTCGTTGATAAAATAAAACCTTTAATTGTAGTCTATAAAAACAATGCGTTTACTCACTTAGGAATAATTTTACAAAACAGAATGGTGGTGGCACTTCAACGCGAGATACATGTTTTTTCATTTCCTACACCAACAAGAAGATTATTAACGTTGGAGACAAGAGACAATCCAAAGGGATTGATAGAAGTTGCTACATTGGCTACTGCACAGAAGCAGCTTCTTGCTTTTCCTGGCCATAAGCAAGGTAGTGTACAAATGGTTGATCTTGGTGCTACAGAAGCTGGTAGTTCCAGTGCTCCTGCGACTCTTGCAGCACATCAGGTATGTATATCTCATATAAATAAAGTTGAATAAAATTGGTATTATTACTGTCTTCTTTTAGTATCTTATATTTACAAATAATACTGTTAGGGTGCATTGGCTTGTCTCGCAGTTAATAGCAGTGGAACAATGATTGCAACTGCTTCTACACAGGGTACATTAGTTAGAGTGTGGGATAGTATACGTAGACATTTATTAGTAGAATTGAGGAGAGGTGCTGATTCTGCTACACTTTACTGGTGAGTATTACAATCATTTCCTAAAGAATAGAGATATATTTTACATGAACATTATGTTTAATTTCTCGAACACAAATGTGCAATATATGTTACAGTATCACATTTAGTAGGGACTCAGAGTTTCTATGCGCTTCCAGTGACAAAGGAACTGTGCATATATTTGCATTAAAAGACACTCAATTGAATCGCAGATCCACGTATGTTATTAGAATTTAGATTCCATGTAATTATAAGGATTAAGCTAATAAAATTAACGCTTAATTTTGTTATAGTTTCTCAAAAATGGGATTTTTAGGAAATTATATTGAAAGTCAATGGGCATTGGCTACTTTCACAATACCACCAGAATGCGCTTGTGTATGTGCATTTGGTACAAAAAGTTCTGTCATAGGTATAGAAAACCAGCAAATCTATTATTAAATTAACATAAAATGTTTAAATAATGTTTATTATACATTTCTATTTTACATTAAATTACAGCTGTTTGTGTGGATGGAACATTTCATAAATACGTTTTCAATGCTGATGGAAACTGCAATCGTGAGGCATTCGATGTCTTTTTAGATGTTTGTGATCATGACGAATTTTAACGTGAACTGTATATTATGTTCATAAAATTTTATGCTTGTAGGAAAGTTTCTAGTCATAAATAAGAAACTTCTTACAGCGAATATCTGTACAGTAATGTAATTACATTAATTATTGTAAAAAGTGTGTGACTCATTATATCTATTGATTTTTTTACCATAATATTCTAAGTATTCTTTAGTCTATTTTATATGCACAAATTTTTATTGATATACATACTTTTTGAAAATAGTGGTCCAATTGTAGCATACTGTAATAAAAACTAGTTTTATACAACGGGTGCTTTTCTTCATCTATATTCCTCCAACAGTACTGTTAACAGCATTATTTCTATTCATAAATGTTTGTTTTATCACGTTGAATTCTTTCTATTTTGATACTTTTCCTGTATTTGTTGCCGCATTTGTTCTAATTAATAAAACTTATTTTAATAGTAGCTGAGAAGATTGTGGTAATGAATATAAAATTATACATACTATATGGCTCTGGATTCATCATAGGGCTTATCATATTAACATAAACGTGTATTCCAATAAGTCCCACAAACGTTCCAATAAGTATAGCATATCGTCGATTTGTCAATCGCATAACTACGAACACAAGAATTTAAGATTTCTCTTTTATTAACATACAATAGAATTTAAAAATTTTTATGTTACGGAAAAGTAATTAATTTGAAATATATTCTTAGGTTATGTAGAATCACGTTACATACGATCACGCACTGCTTTTTTATTTTTCAAGGAAATCAATATTACTGTATATATATTGTAATGCTACACATAGAATACATACAAATTAAAATTTTTATAGAAAATCAATTTAAAATTAACAGTATCTTCGTTTTTAAACAAAACTTACTTAAATAGTTTGTGAATCTTTTAGATTATATTTCCTTGATATTCCGCTAGATGGCTCACAGCAAATGGATTTTCTCGCAAGTTGTCACTTCACGATTTCTAAGTATATATACAAACCACGAAGAACTCCAATCGTACTTGCTTCGGCAGTACATATACTAAAATTGGAACGATACAGAGAAGATTAGCATGGCCCCTGCGCAAGGATGACACGCAAAATCGTGAAGCGTTCCACATTTTTTGCTACTACAATAAATGAATTATTGAATACATTTTATTTTATTACCATACAGTTGTGTCTGTTGAGGCTTTCTCAACAGTGTCCTGAAGGAAGAGATTTAATTTCACGGCTTGCACCCGAAAGCTTCAACAGACACTTTACAAATCTCAATAATAACACCATATATAAATAACGCTTTATAACACCATATGACTCAAAATATGGTGCAAAACTATAAATAATCGTTATTTCTTGCGATTATCATCGCTTCTTTTATTTTCAACTCCAGTATACATATGAAGGATGGGGAGAGAAGAGACTCTTTCTTGTCTCTTGTATATAATACCAAAGAATTTAATCAGTGCAAATCACCGGTTGCATATTCTATTTGGGTAGAGTCGATACAGAGAGGAAGTGAGAGTGCTCACGCCCTAGATTTTAGTGTCTCCGGTATAGTGCTGCCGCCTAGTCTAATTTTTAGCGTGGACCAAAACCTGCATCATCTTTTTAGTCTGGACCAGAACTTGCATTATCTTAACTGCATCATTAGCAGCGGATTCCAAATAATGCCAGAGTTGATGCTACTTCCATGTTAAACGAGGCTTTTCTATGTAGGCTCTGATCCAGCCTGAAAGACAATGTAGGTACTAATACAGGCTATAAAGATGATGCAGAAAAGTGGGGACACTAAAACCCCGAGCGTAAGCATTCTCATCTCCTCTATGGTCGATATGGTCGATATTTCATATCGTGCGGCACGAAACAGCATAAGGTGACTCGCCTACTCCTACATCTCGTCTGTGATATTAGTTCCGATCGATAGGGTAGGATGTGACACAGAAATGGTAAGGGGGCTATAGACTTTAGACACCTGTTGACAACTCTAGAGCCCCGCAGACGTGAGACAAAAAAATACATTGGGTGATTGGTCTACTCCCTACTCCTATGTCTCGTCTGTGGTGAAAGTATCAATGATGATTCGATTAAATTTCTCCACTATACCGCTAGATGGCCTATAGCAAATAGATTTTCCCGTTAGTACTTACTTTATGATTTGTAACTATATATTCGGCTCACGAAGAAATCCAAACGTACTTGCTTCGGCAGTACATATACTAAAATTGGAACGATACAGAGAAGATTAGCATGGCCCCTGCGCAAGGATGACACGCAAAATCGTGAAGCGTTCCACATTTTTTGTCACTTTTATAGATTAATAAAAATTTTTATTTTGCATTTTGATGATAACCAGTTTAGTATGTAAAGTTATTCGTAAGTACATTTAAGGGAAGTCCGTTTTGATCCATTTTTGCAGACATACAGATACCAATATAAATACTTCGATGAAAATGTAATAAAACCTGAAATATTTTAATAATACACCTTTAAATAATTATGTACATTTATATTTATTTTATAATACCATATAATACATTGTAGAATTTAATTTTATTGAAAACAAGGTTTGCTCTCTTTGCTATTGTATGCAATTATGATATATTTATATGTGCATTCTACTGCTCTGTCAGTGGTCTGCAGTGATCTACATAAATACATAGATCAGTGTGATCTATAGATATGATACACAGTGTTGTATTCAAATTGGATTGCTTAGAAACTAAAGATGAATTGATGGCAAAAAAATTGTATTAGCAACGTGTTTTTTTATGGAAAGTGAAAAGAGTAAAAAATAAAATTAATGCTAGGTGAACATTCAGTAGTAGGTTATAGCAGAGAGGATAGTTCTGCTCTCGCCTCGGATCGCGCGGTTCCACGCGCTTCATTGCCTCGCGCTATCGAGGTGGCACGACCTTCTGGGCCTGGGCCGACGGTGCTCGAAGCCGCTTATTCGAGCTGACGAAAATTATTCGAAATTCGGAAGAATTAGTCGTAGCCTCCGAACAGATAAAAAATGGAAATTTAATTTGAAGCTTTGAATATAAAAAAGTATTTTTATTCGTCGGATAAATTCTCATTTAATAAAATTATTTATTCGACACTCGTCCAATAAAGATGCTTTTTTTTATTCGAACCTTCAAATAACGAATAAAGATAAGGTATCTTTTATTCGAATTTTTATTTAAATAATTTTTTATCCCAAATAATACCCAACTCTGCGAGGGCCGTTAGCGGCGTAAAAGATTTACTTAATATTTAATTGAATTTAATTATTACAAAGAGTGTATCATGAATACAGTGTATGCACTTGGAACTGTTACAGAAATATGTAATATTACCCTTTCGATGAAGTATCGTAACACGAGCGACTGGAATCCGCCTCTTTTGAGGAGTTTAGTACACACTGCATGTCTAGCCTTCCTTTAATTAGTTTTGGAGGAAGGTCTCTGGAAGTAGTGGATGCATTCGCTTGTATGGTTTGGCTTGCGACTCAATAGCAATTGTTAGCGTACCATAAAACTCCAGATGTGACACATATCATAGGTAGCTGTGCTGGGCGATACGTCACCAACGCACTAAAGGACTGAAATGAAGGAAACACTTTTGTTTTTTCAATGATCGTCGCAAAAGATTGTTCTTCCTTGAATATGGATGGTACCATGGTATTGAGTTGTAAAAGAGTGTTAAACAGAGCTGCAATGTAGCCCATAAAAAATTAGTAGAACGGTGAAATAAAGAGTAAACTAGAATGTTTTCGAGTAAAATTATTTAAAAATAGTTCTAATGTGTTTTTAAAGTCATCTAGTAAACATCTTATGGTGTTGAGGCGGAAAAATATTTTTTCATGAAAGAAAATTTTTTTTAATTAATAATAACAGTAGCTAAATATATGAAAAAATTTAAGATAGTGTTGATGACAATAGCTCATTATTAAATTAATATTCAGGTTGGTCGCTTTTAAACTTCGATATGAGATCTGTATTTGTTCTAATTTTTCCGGATTTTCCATTTTTTACAACTAGAGTTTGCAACTACAAACCTAGAAAAAAATAGAATACGTATCATTACAATTAATATTATTCTTAATTTATATTAATTAGAGATTTTGTACACAAGATTTACATGTTAGTTACATATTTCATATAAAACAATTAAGCTGTACGTTCTAATCCTGGTTTAAAAAATAATGTGCGTTCGATTTTATGCTAAAAGACGGCCCGGTTCTGTGTCATGCTAAAAGACGGACCGGTTCTGTTCCAGGAAAGACGGACCGGTTCTGTGCCATGCTAAAAGACGGGCCGGTTCTGTTTCAGGAAATACGGACCGGTTCTGTGCCATGCTAAGGCCGAGCAGATGTCAGCACTATATCGGGAACGCCGAAAACCCGGGCATGAGCACTCTCCTATCCTCTCTGACGAAAGTTGGAACGCCGAAACTCTGGGCGCGAACACTGTCCTATCCTCTCTGGTTATAGTAGTAAGCTTAACAATGGATGTGCTGTGCTTCCGGCTGCATATTATGGTTTTCACTTTCAATAACGAAGCCTGTGTTTAATTTAACTTGTACGAGAACATTTATTCTGAAAAATTGTACAGGATAGAATTACTAAATAAACGAAGCACTCATACGACAGGTTCCTTTGGTTACTGATTTGTAATTTATTAGAAAAATGTCGAAACAATGGCTATCAAATTTTGTATTAGCTGGTACTATCAGATATGTATTAATGAAATCTGGATATCAAAAAGTGATTAGTGATCGTGTGGAAGTATCAACAGCGTTAAATTCTTGGAAAAGAGGTTTGGATACTGGACATTACTTAAAATTTTTGTCCCGGTAACAAAAATACATTCTACACTAATAATCCTGCACAATCACTGCATAAACAGTACAAAACTATTTATGTAGTACACAGTATTCGATTATTATTGCATTAATACATTAGATATACAAGCAATTGAACCATTATGTATATGTTTATTCTTTTTTTCAGTGACAGAAGGTGTCCACCTTTATAACTTTGGTATAGATCCATACGTGGGAGATTTATTTCATGAAACTCCTATAGGTTTATACATTTTTGATCTTATCCAGAAATATCTACCTCAATGGACTTTATTTGTCTTGTTTATCTTTACCGATTTATTGACTGCTTTACTACTTGCTCTTACAGCCAAACAATATGCAATTGAATTGGTCAGTTTTATTTCTTAATATTTAATATTATAATTTTATAATATTAAAAAACAGTTACAGCATTTGAACAATATTGTTTACAGGCCTCCAGAAATGAAAAAGAAAAGCTATCAGATGAAAATATAGAAGATCAACATGATACTTCTGTAGTTTCTACTTCCACAATGTATGTCTCAGCAGCATACTTATTTAACCCATATATAATACTAAACTGTGTTGGACATACAACAACAGTATTCACAAATTTATTGTATTCCATAGCACTGATTTCAATGACAAAATGTTCTATATTTTGGAGCTGTTTGTCAATTTCTTTGCTTACTTTACAAGGATTATATCCTATTTCGCTTATGGTACCAGCAACTATTTATATAGCCCGTAATAAGAATACAATGCAGAAAACGTATACTATAATGTCTATGATTATAGTATTTTTCAGTATATTAGCAACCTTACTTTACATTTCCTATTATATTATGGGAAGTTGGTCATTTATTGGGAGCACAACAGGTTTCATTTTAACAGTTCCCGATTTACGTCCTAATATAGGACTGTATTGGTATTTCTTTACAGAAATGTTTGAGCATTTTAGATGGCTCTTCATTGCTTCATTTCAAATAAATGTCAGTTTACTCTATATAGTACCATTAGCATTGAGATTACGACGCGATCCAATGTTATTAGCATTTGCTTACTTAGCAATTGCTGCCATATTTAAATCCTACCCTTGCATTGGAGATGTCGGATTTTATATATCTTTGTTACCACTTTGGAAGCATTTATTTCAATGTAAGCTTCAACTGTAAGCTACATTTGTTACAGACCATTTGTTACATACAGAACATGATATTTTTATTTTATTTTCAGATACCCAACAAGGATTCATAGTTGGTTGTTTCATGTTATTTTGCACAGTATTCGCACCCACTGTGTGGTACCAATGGATTTATTCCAGATCCGCGAACGCAAACTTCTACTTTGGAGTAACACTGGCATTTGCCATAGCACAAATCTTTTTATTAACAGATATTTTATTTGCTAGTGTAAAGCATGAATTTGCAATACGTCATGATATTAATAAGGATGTTAGCGGAAGTAAAACAAAACTACTTCTAGAATAAAGTTGTATTGTACAAGGTCTAATACTAAGACTGTTTCATTAATACCACCCCACTATACTCTATGTCTCTATGTCACATAAAAATTCCCATTGTACTGATTTTAAAAGTAAGTTACCATTAAATACAATACCAATAACATCCAATTTTAATATTGTTCGCTTTATTCCTCATTTTTTGGTTTTTTAAACAACACAACATTTTAAGAAAATGGTATTTTATTTACATAATACATAATTTATTTGCAATTATAACTTTATATATAAACTTTTAAATAATGTACAAATGTTTTTACAAAACAATTTGTTTCTTATAACAGATTGTTATCAATAGACAGTTAGAAATTGATTGCCATCAGATTTTCTTAATACTTGTTACTATCCTGTCGTTGAAAGATAGTATAGTTCATGATATAAAAATAAATGTAACAAAGTAGTTTTAGATAAGATTAACGCTAAATAGTGACACATGCATTGTGCTTCTTACAATAATCCCAGAGTGCTTTCCAACATGAATCTTCACAGAGTATCTTGGGATTCCCTATTACTACTAAATAATTTTTAGCTCTAGTCACAGCCACATTGAATCTCTGGAAAAATGTTCAGTTTTCTGAGTTTCGTTTAAGTAAAATATTCATATTATCTTTTTATAGTCACTATACAATTTATACCTTTGGATTAGATAAGAAGCCGATATGCGTTTTACCATCATGTTTAAACACTTTCGATCTTACGGTGCTTATAATTATAATTTCTTTCTCTTGTCCTTGAAAAATTTCAACTGTCCCAACAGTTATATTCCTTAGGTTTCTTTTACATAGCTCCTTTTGAATCATAACTTTTTGTTGTTTAAAGGGTGTTATAATTCCAATATCATTCTCTTGAACTTTACGTGTACCAAGAGTCGCAGACATAAATCTCGATACAAAATAACATACTTTTTTAATTTCTTGTTCATTGTAAATACTAAAAACATATACGTTAAAAATGGTTATGTTAAATTAAAAAAAAAACCCTAATGCATTTCAATTACCTTCGAAGGCCAGAGTACATCTCTTTACCATTACATTGAATAAATGAAATGGGGAAAGCCGTGTTGAGCCTTATTAAATTCGGAAATACCAATTTTATATTTGATTTTTGAGTGCATCTTACTTCCATATTGTAAAACAAATCATTAGATACGTGTAAAATCGGTTGTTGACTACGAAAATTGAGAACCAATTTTGTAATATAATGTGGATTGTATTGATTTTTGTCATCCTTTTGATAGAGTTTACTTTTCATTAGTCTTTCTAACAATGTCTGTCCTGATATGTAATCAAATTACAAATTAATAGTAATATTTATAAGTTTTAACGCGTTAATTGTCCCGACACAACTAAATAAAGCATTTTATACATATGTATATCTATTTCATTTTATATAATATATTTATTTCAATGAAACTATCTATTTATATCAATAAAACTTCTGTTTACTCACGCCTTTATACTTTAATATACTTGTCTATAATACCCATAGATTATAAATAACATTCATTTTACTTTTACAAATATTTTCTTTATATGTAACTTTGACTTTACATGTAAAATTGTTGTCTTAAAATGGACTCGTAATTGGTACCAATGGCTAAATTGCCTATTACAAGATAATTCGAATTGTGCAGTCAACATGCTAATAATGAAAATCATATTCACCTAGTAAGTGTTCAATTTTTTTGAACCAAATTATAGGTCCTAACTGATAAGGATCACCAGCAAGAATAACTTGAGCATGTAATGAACCTGAACCATTTTTATTTAGTGAACTTACTAAAGTAATAGGAATCAAAGATTCTACTTCTATGTTTTGACCTGCTTCATCAATGAATAAATATGAAAAGTGATCACTTTTTAAATTAAGCCTTGCAAGTCTGTGAATAAATTGTAGGTACCATTAAATTATTTGTATATGTGAAAAATAATAGTATTAAAAATAAATTATAAATATACCTTGTGCATGTTATCAGTGTCGTAATAACTATCTTTTTCAATATAAAAATGTCTTTTGGCAAGAAAATGCATGTATTATCCACAAAATTTGTGTAAGGACTAATTGTTTTGTCTATATCCTCCCTATATATGAAGGAAAAAAGGTAGTAAGGAAATAATTGTTTATAGAAACAAATGTCTTACCCATTTTTGCTTGGTGAATATATCCGCAAGATGTCTTTAGATGGAATGATTTCTAACAATCGTTTCATAATTTCATCCGCTGCTGCGTTAGAAGATGTACAAACCAAAATATTTTTGGATACGTGTCTTCTCCTTATCTACAATAAAAATAAATTTTAATATCTCTAACTATACTATAGTATAGTGTCTAAAGTATAGTGTATACAGTGTCTTAGATTGTACCTGACAAATAGCTTCAACTAAAGTCATTGTTTTTCCAGTACCAGGTGGACCAAATAATATGTATGGTGCGGGATATGCTGTACTATTTACTATATTAATAACTGCCTGTTTTTGTTCTGGATTGTTTTTTATATTCTTATTTATCCAATCAAATTCACTGCATTATAATTTAAATGCATAAAATTATAGTGTAATTACAAACACGCAAGTAAAAACATAAATATAAAGAAAAATTCACATTATATAAAACTTACACTTTTGATACAGCACTATAACTTGTATTTGTTGTAGGATACAATGCACAAATTAAATTATTTTCATGTATAAAGTTCAAAGCATAATGGCAACACTTTATTGGCCAATTAGATGGACAAAACTTGATGTCACATAAAGTATCTTTAACTTTGTCTTTCATTTTTCTAAATAATTTATAAAATTAATTATTATCACAAATGTAGAAAATATAGTCTGTATTGTACATTATAATAATACATATACTCACGGATTTTTTACTTTTATATATATGTCCTTTTCCTTTATGTCTATAATTTTTGCATATAGTTTAAGTTTAACCTCTTCATTCTCAATTTTTACAAAATCACCAATTGTAATAAATGGGTCATCTTCTTCTAGTGTAGGTACAGTAATGACAAAATTATCGAGATCTAATCTGAGTGTTTGTTTCTTTAAGTTATGTTTTGATGCTCTTAATTGTAATTCAAATGTTTCCAAATATAAAAAAATTTTAAATAATACCAAGTAATTTTTAGATTCTATTTTGTTTACATATGGAAAACTATTAATAAGTTTTATATAATCTTTCGACAATGAATCTTGTTCGGAGTTTTCTAATTTATAATTTTGATAAGCTGCTTTTAATTCAAGAGGTGGTTCAAAATGTTGTAAAGGTAATAATTTTAATACACCATAGCTAGTGCAATGCCTAAAATTAAATGAAACATTTATGTGAATTAAAATAAGTACCATGTCTGCTGTTTACTCAAAATTGCTTTTGTAATTATATATGAACACTAATGTATAATGTTTTTCGATACTTTATGATACCTACGTGCTTTCTCCAATCATTCTTTGATTATTCTTCTTTTTGATATTATTTGCCATTCTTGAAATCTTAGTCCATCTATATTATTATAATTGCTTTTATGTCTGGAACAAATATACAGAATATTTAAATATATTACATAATATATAGTACAAAATTTTGTGTTAAACACTATTTTATATGTAGAAAAATTTATATAATGTAATTACAATCAATGTAGAAATAGTACCGTTCCAAAATAAGGAAATATTCCAAGCAAAAGGAAATATCCAACTACAAACTAATGTATGAAGAAGGGGTTTTCCTGTGAACTGGTTAGTGATTATGACCAAAAAATAGTTATGACTGAAGACCAGAGTCACTAGCAGGGTCGCCACCTCACTTATCGTCACCGACGAAAGAAAAAAAAAACATCGACAATTCATGCCAGCCAATACTGCAAAACATTATATGAAGTGATAATATTTTATTGTACAGTACATACACAGATATAAATTATTAAAAAAAATTATCTTATCTTATCCTTTTATGTACAATATAAAAATGACAAATGACGCATGTATTTAATATACGTTATACGTCTCTGTTGAACACATACAATAAATTGTTTTAGTACATAGCCGCAAAATTCATATGATATAAAAGGTAACTAAACATAAATTAGGTTTATTACGTGTTGTCTAACCCATCGTGGTTAGTGGTAATAGGTGGAATACATAATTAATGATATAAAAAATCATAAATAATTTCTCTCTTGTGGTATCCAATTATCGTACCGAACAGGGTTGCCAAAAAAGTAATTCAAGCTAAAGCTAAGATAATAAAAAAAAATTATTTTTACACCGTGTCTGGTATGGATCTAGTGATAAAATATAAAAATATAATAAATAAATAAATATATAATAAATATAGTGTACGGATATGGTGTGGATCTGCTGGAATTGCTACTATTACAATTACAGCATTGCTATGTTGTTTGTGGGCAGTTATGGTCCATGTTACACTGTACCTCTCAGCCTCTAAGTTTGGATTTTCTTACTCTCTCATTTCCTACTTGATCATAGTCACAGAGGAAATGAGAGTGCTCACGCTTGTGGTTTTAGTGTCCCCACTTTTTGCATTATCTTTTTAGCCTGGAACAGAATCTGCATCATCTTTTTAGTCTGGAAAAGAACTTGCATCACAGACGAGGTATCTCGTCTGTGTTATTAGGAATTCGCTGCTAATGATGCAGGTTCTGGTCCAGGCTAAAAAGATGATGCAGGTTCTAGTCCAGGCTAAAAATTAGACTAGGGGGCAGCACTATATCGGGCAAGCTAAAATCCCGGGCGTGAACACTCTCATTTCCTCTCTGCCAGAGTTCCCATCTAGTGACTTTTAAAATCGAATGTTGACAATACTGTGCCATTGTTGTTTTTATATAAACGTCAAAATCTACGTTAGTAGCACTCGGCGTTTTGCTAAAGCTGAGCGAAAGTTGTAACCTGTTCGTGATTGTTTCGCGTCAATTGAAAAAGGGAACAGGTCGGAGCTCGCATTACATTCGATCAAGAAAGTTGTTCGATTCACAAGCCATGCCTTTTCATCGTTATACACACGCAGTTCTCTGCCGTATTCCTCTTTCGCTTCGTACTAGAGGCGAGGTCACGTTAGATGAGGCTAGAACACAGCATTTGGCGCTGGCTCAACTTCTGCGAGAACTCGATATCGATGTCGTTGAAATGCCGCCGGATGAAAATTCGCCGCTCTGCGTTTTCGTCGAAGATATCGCTGTCGTTTGCAACGGTATCGCGCTCATAGCACGGCCGAACGAGTCATCTCGGATGAAAGAGGTATATTTTTCTTCTCGCCAACAATTTTCATCTCTTCGATTGTTTTTATGTATATACATTGAAGCGCTGAATAATCGGCATTGATTAGATTAAATTGTTGTACGTCACAGTGAATAGTGTTGTCAGCGCGTTGGTAGCTGAAAAGGTGATGATCTAATTTTCAGATTGAGACAATTAGAGCTGTTTTAAAGAAGGAATTGGAGATTCCACTTATAGAAATTGCTGATAAAAATGCTCGTCTAGATGGGGGTGATGTGTTATTTACTGGTAAATAAATCTTCATTAATAAGCTAATGACATAAAAAATACTATTCAATATTAATAATATTATTACATTACATTATTATTATTATTATATTTATCTTTTATTGTAGGCAGAGAATTCTTTGTTGGATTGTCCCATTATACAAATGAAGCGGGTGCAAGGGCAGTTGCAGCAGCATTTCCAGAGTACCCTTGTGTACCTATTAAGGTTGGTTAATTTTTAATTATTACATTAAATGTTTAATGTACTTCATATATATATATTTTCTCAAAATTTATTTTTGTAATGCTCTAATCTGTACAAAAACAGTTATAACTTTTGATTGTTCTTAAAAACATACAAAAGAAGCATGAACAGTTTAGTAAAGTATTTCTTAAAATAATAACATCATTTTATTTGTTCATTAAAATTTGTTCAAATTCCTTCAAAGTATTTATAGTTGCATATTTATATTCTTTGTCTATAATAAATATGGTATAACATCAAGAAACTAAAATGTATATGTGTTTTGTAACTGCTTTGCCTTGGAAAAATTTTTGGTTTTTAAATGTTTTTAGTGTTCATATATAGTATAGAAAATAAATTAGGTCAATAGAGTAAATGTGACTTGTGTAATATATGTAAAGCAGAATGCAATCATTTACAGACACTAATCTAAGCTATTTGTGTTGTGTGATCTTATACGTGTGAGAAATGTATTATTACTTACAATTAGTAATAGCAGAGATAAAATTATCAATTTTATTATAACCCACCTACATTCTATAGTTGTATCATATTTTCTTCAGTTACATGTAAAATATTTAGATAATCCTATTTTAATATTAATGAAGTACATTTACAGCATATTTTATAGGTGTAACGAATAATTTATACATTGGGTTGACACTATGACTAACAAACTATAATATTAAAATTATACAACTTACTTTTTCAATGTTCATTTAAGGTGGGTGATGGTGGTGAAGAGGTGATTGTGGAAAGTCTTACCTCAGCCCCACTTCAGGTTTGGGTGTACTAGATTGACTTTCTTTTGCATACTTCGTTGCAAAAAGACTTCACAATTTAGAAACACCATTTAGCACGATTTCGTCCAGTTTATTATTTATGATTAGATACTTTATATTACAGATTTAAAGAAATGCTTTCATATGGAGAATATCAATATATGTATGTGATTTATAGCTTGGTGCAGTTTAGCACACAGAACACACATTTATGTACAGAAATATACATTTTACTTTTACATTTGCACACACTTAACCCTTTGCACTCCTTTGTCGAGTGCGATTCGACATTTAACAGGTGTTTACAAAATTCTGGAGTGCAAAGGGTTTAAAGATTTGAATCTATTCGCATAAGTATGCTATGCTGTTGAATCGATTATTGTCAAAGAGATATTATAACTTTTCAAAAGATTTAATTTATTCTTTGCATTATACAATTTCCATCTATGTATACTAACTAAAAATCTCAGTGACCGATCAAGATTGCATTATTTTTTTTATTATTGTCACAGTCAAAACACATAAGTTAATATATTACTATGCACATACTGCTGGAACAAATATAATGATTCTTTTACAAAATGTATTGTGTTAATATTCTCTCATTTGAAGTGTTATATTTGAGTACTAAACCACAAATAACATTTTAAAAAATAATTATATTTGTTTCATTCACAAATAATGAAACTTTGCTTCAATATTTTAGTTAATGCAATGCTACAAAATTATTGGATATATTGAATAATTGTTTTTTGTTAGTACACGCATCATGTTTACATATTACAGGAAGTGGCTTATGAAAAATCCTATGCTTATATCATAAATATAATTATTTGATTGTAATGAAAAGTATGATTTTTTGTAGGATGTACATACTTGAGATAAGGAAGATATTACTAACAAATATGCAAATAAAACTTAATTATGTACACATTGGATACACAAAGTATCTAATTATTTGAGAGCGAATGCATATTGTTCTCACCACACGATTTCCTTACAGGTTGCTGAATCCAAACGACTCAAAGCTTTAGTTACAATGGCTGGCCCTGACATTATTTGTGTTGGTGCAGGAAAAGAATCACAAGAAGTTTTAAAGGTAACCATGTAATTTCAATCTTAAAATTTCGTATCATAAAATTTGTACTTATAAAGAAACTATTCTTATTTAAATTCTAATACTTCTTGTAATACTATTTACTTATTCTAATACTATTTGTTATACAGAGAATCGAAAGGGAGGCAACATACAACTATCAAACTTTTACTGTGCCTGAAGATGTTGCCGCCAATGTGCTTTACGTAAATGGAACGTTAATTCACCGATCAGAAGATGAGATTCCACAATCAAGTAAAGTGTTCGCAGAGAAAATTGACTTTCCTACCAGATCGTTGCATATGTCAGAATTAGCAAAGGTCAGTTCTGGTTTAACATCTTGTTGCTTATTGGTACGTAGACCTAGACATATTCGCAGTATCTAAACCAAATATGTGAATTTAATCGAGACTAGCAAACGTGTTCAATTGCTAGTATTAAACGTTGATAAAAACCAAGTTTCAATATTTCTAATAAGAAATATTACCAAAATGCTGTGCAAAAAAAAAACTATAATATTGACGTAACAATTACGTCGCCCTAAAACTACTTTAATGAACAAAAAAAACTTATTTTATAATTATTTTATAAAAAGATTATAATTCTATATAATTATATAGAAAAGATTTTATAATTAAAAAGATTAATATATTTGATTTTTAATGTATTTACAATAGAGAATAATATATTGAAACAATAATAGTTTACCTAATTTTTAGACTTACATACAGTCATGATCTTTATCTTGCCATTCGTGTAAAAAAATATTTTGTTCTGATATTTTTCCAGTTTGTTGTGGCAGCATTTGTGTATATACGACAAAGTATATTATTTTATTGTTAATAATATTTTTTTATTTCTTTTTTCGTGCTTACAAACATATTCTATCATTGTTTTTATTTTTGATTTTATATTTTATGCTTCACGATGGTAACATATGTTTAACTTCCAATATATACAATAAATTCGATATCAAAATATAAGAGTCATTAATACTGCACAAAATTTCTCCTTTACAAGAACTTGTGACATTTAAAAAGTTGATTCATAAGCTATACAAAGGAACAAAAACGGTTTTCTATTATAGCACAAAAAAAAACAAAATCATAAACTGAATGATATTATACAATCTCGGAGTATAGTTAATGTCTTCTACTTTTGATATATTATGTTATACAATTAGAAATCAATTATTAGAAATTAATCATCAGTATTCTCTCACCTTCAAATGCATTTGCTACTAGTCTAATCGTGTTAACCAAACTATTCAAATAGAGTTCTTCTATTATTCAATAATATACTATAAAGTTAATAATATATAAAAGCGGTAATAATTAAGAGTTAATGAGCTGATTCACATTAAAGCAAAGTTACACAATTAAGAGTTTACTGATTAGTAAGAAAGCAAGAAAACTATATAGATTTAGTAAACCTGATAAATACATATACACAATATACATATAGTATGGCAAGCTTGATGTGTTTTGGCAAATTTACAATGTCTGTAATATACAGTTTAAAATAATACTCTGCAATGGTTTCTTGGTGTTTTTAAAGTCATGACAATATTTAAATAATTTTATTAGACTTTTGTACAATTTGATATGCATATTTTTGCAATAATTTGTTCAGCGATCATTTCATTTTTGACATTTTTTCTTTTTTTTTCAAGCATTTTCTAATATGAAAGTATTTTAAGAATGCATTTTACGGTAAATATTTCACACTTCGTACTATTAGATTTAGTACCATTCTGTGTAATTTTTTTGCAAGTATTCCAAAGTGTATAAGACTACAAAGTTGTAAACAAAATAAAAGGTATGTGCTAGACGTTATAGTCCAGTTTTTACTAATTATTCCTACCCTTGTAAATGGAAGAACACTCGTACTAATATTTAATATTATTAATATCAGCTTAATTATTACAGTAGGTGACTTATTAAAAAATTTTCTTACAAAATACACGCAACATTTCATCAAATGAGTCACTTAATATAAAATCTGGAATGCTATTAAAATTTAAACTTTCGTACAGAATTTCATAATGAGATAAAAATAAACACCACTTTTAACCTCTATTAAACCTAAGACTAGTAGTATTCCTTTCAAATTTGGTCACAGACACATTCACATTTGCTTATATTTATTCAAACTGTTTTAGAAAAGTTTTCTGTACAAAGTGAAATGATTGTCGGCATTTGAATACTCAAATGCATTATCTAAATTTTGAATAATTCTAAGCAAACATACAGATTATAATATTGTTGATCGTAGTGTATTACATATATCGCATTTCCCTTTATTTTAAGTATTTATGGAGACATAATTAATTTTATTTTTATAACTGATGGATGGAGAACACTCTTTAGAAATTTAGGAACAATTGTTCTGGCAAATATGTGTTTAAAAAAATAACAGTCTTGGTGCATTTATTATGATTGAACAGATTCAGATATTATGTAGTCCCTTGGTAAACTCACACTCTTAAATACTAACTCATTCGAATACGTGCCTTTTCGTTCATAAAGGCACCATTATTTTTATACATCATCAGGTTATTTTTCTCTTTTTATTAAACCACTTTTTTTACGCATGTGTAATGTTTAAGTCATTATTGAAAGAGTACTAACTAATATCGGTAATCAACTTCCACTGGAAAAGTTTTTCGTACACAAATCTGCTTACATATTCTTTTGGCGTTATTAAGAGTAAAATGTTAGAACAGACGTATGGTTCCCTCGAACCAGTAAAAACGGCGGCATATCACGCGTTAAAGTCTCCAGCCAAGCCATATAAAGAGGTGCTGATACAGCACCCTTGCGTGGCATTGGTAATGTCCTAAAAATAGATTCAATAAAATAGAAAATACACCTAAGCATACTGTTTACAAGTAAACTGTAAAAGTCTTTTAGAACTGTTTCACTTACATAACAACTAAATTAGCTTCCATGGAATTTTCAAGTAATAATTCTCTTAAACGCAAATGCCTATTTGTTTTTTCTTTCATGGCGAGTAGCTCAGAATCTTTAATAACATCTGAAAGTAATTAATAAATCATTTAAACCTCTTTTAATCGCAGATTATCAATGTAATTTTATAATGTTTAAATAACAAACCGTCATCTGTTGCTTTCGGATCGTCCGTTTGTTGAAAATTGACTATTAACGAATTAAAGAAATTTTTCGTACTATCTTGTGCTGGTTTCGAAATGTCTGGTATAACTTTCAAAGCAGAGTAGTCTATTCGGAATTTTGATAAAAGACTCGCCATGCTAAAATTACGTATAAAGGAAATATTAACAATTTCATTTGTTTACCGTTATGTATACAGCTTACGGACATCATGACTTACTTTCTTTGCTCATATTCGAGTTCAGAATGTTTATTAGCAAGTGCAAATACCCTCAATTTACTGTTAGACCAATTTCGTCTTGTGCTAATAATGTACGGTAACAAAAGGGTTAAACCACCATCATCGTACAACCACCATACGTCTATGGTGCCCTTTTTTTGTTTACGCTGGAATTTTGTCACAGCGTTAAGTATGTCTTTCGCCACAGGTATAATATTCGGCCGAGTTTCCCGTTGATCTTCTGCTGTTGGATTAGGGTATTCGTTGATCATTTTAGCTCGCCTTGGTGCCGGACTGCCGGGTATTGAAATATCTGACGTGCTACTGGCTGTAAAAAGAAATGTTAATTGTTTCACGAGTTCTCAAACGTTAATTAATTCAGGTTACAAATATGTTGCGAACCTTGGCTAAGTTGTGAGAAACTTTGATTTGCTGGTATCGAAGATATCACATTTCTTTTCTGTTCCTCAATGTCACTTACAAGAGTACCATAATCTAAACCTTCGCTTATACGGAGAAGTGCGACTGCTATATGCATATCCAACGCTTTACTAGATAGATAGCATACAAAGATAATTGTGAGATATAGTTCACTAATGAATATTAAGATTTATAATATATAATGTCCCTCAATGGTCCACTTTGTTTATCAATCGGTCTCATCATTTTTGTAGTGTGATTCATTGAGAGACATCGATCATTATGACTCCGTTTAATACGTTACTTTATAAAAATACTAACTGCATTACGTTAAAGTACATATTCAAATTTTCCCGTGGGCATGTGGCCCAGTCCTGTTTATAACCCATCAATAAAATGTTAGGTTTCATTTTTCCTAAACCAGCCGCTTGCAAAAGGGAAGTAGTACCATCTTGGAAGTTTGCGCCGTCTACTAACGAATAAAATGCTTTAATCTTGTTTCCTCTGAACCAAGAAGTACATTTTGTGATCATGGAATTGCGTGTTTTATATGAAATTGGTGTCTGAAATACGATAAAACAATTTTCTTATACCTTAAACATACGACATTATGTCAGGCACACTTTAATGGAATTAACCATTTACCTCTAATATGTGACCACAAATGAATAAACTATTGTTCTTGGTAATGTGATGTGCGAAGTCAACGAGCGACGATCTTGCACTTGGCATGCCGGTGAGTACCAAAAGCTGAGGTCTGTAATTTTTCACGTGTTCTTCTACTCTGTCTAATTGTTGAACAGCGGTTAGCGCATTATTGTACGTTTGTGCTTGTGTGGTTGATCCCCAATTTACATCTGTAGAACAATGTTAGTTTTCAGAGATGTGCGAGAACCGGACAATGCTGGGTACCCAATGATCGGGATGGGTCGGGTTCTCGAAAATTTCGGGATTCTCCAGAATGTTCGACCCGTCCCCATCAGACATTTCTATTAGTTTTATATTCCCAATAAATGAACAAAATATTAGGTAGATGAAGTTGTACCTGGTTTTCTGTAGGAAACCACTAAATATAGAGCTAGAACCACACACAAAGTAATTAGAGCTGTCCACCATGAGATCAGGAACATTACAGAGACGCAAAGAATAGAACCGGCGAGACTTAGCCACATATTGTAATACTGAAACACACAAATGTTTGAATGACTATTTTTTTTTAAATCAGTGATATTGCTATGTTTACGAAATGATATACTAAAAAATTATACCTTAAATGTCGGTCGCCAACCAATTGGTTTAGCCAGCGAAGCGTGGAACGTGCTAAAATTGATTAGGGTATAGGCAGCCAAAAAGAAGTTTGAGATCAACGGAGCTATGGCATTTAATTCACCTGAAAAACGAGAACAATCGAGAATTACTAAAGTGCGGATTTTTTGCACTTTGCATTTATTGTCTAATATTACTAAATGGTTAGTACTTAGAATCGTAATATTTACCAATTAAGATGAAACCGACAGCAATTATAAACGTAAGGAAATAGCCACGAATCGGTTCCTTATCCTTCTCACCACTGAACCATGCTATTCCAGGATACAACTTATCAAGGCAAAGAGCTTGAAACACTTTTGGTGCAGAAACCAACGATGCTAAGGCACTTGATAATGTAGCTGCGAAGCATCCAGCATAAATGATTGGACCAAACACGGAAACCAATTCTATTACCTAAACAATTCGATTCGACTTTGAAAAATGTGCATGATTTTAAGCATTTACACAGTACATTTGCAGTATCTGATAATACCTGAAAGCTATTGTGGCTACCATAAGAACAGTTGCCTGTACAATTAAACTTTGTACCGTATATACTCCAAACTATTTGATCAGAATCCGCGGCAACTGTTGGTGTCGTCTCTGTAGTTTCATTGCTCGAGTTGAAAGTTGCTATGGCCGTATATGAACTGTTGAACACGTTCCATAGATCGTTAACGTCGCCAGACGCGTCTCTTATTACTGTGCCTCCTACCATTAGAGCCATGAGAAAGTAAGAAATTGTTGTTAAAAGTATAGCCAGCAATGTACCCTTCGGTATTGCCGTTTGCGGATCCTATTGACAATACAAACGTTAATTGCATGAGTGAAATGATCTTCCACTATTATTTGAATAGTATACGTAAAACAGTGTGCTCAGCAACAAGCGGGGAAAAAGTTGTTTTTCTCCATGAAAATATGAAACAAAAATCAAGTGTAAACAATTGTAGTTTCTGTTTCGTTTTATTGGCAGACTCCCGTATAACGCGAACAAAAATTGTTTAATAAAGATTGTACACGTGTATCTGGTGTGATAGTAATTGTACAGTCTTTGTCAACTATTCTTCATACATTGACTGTACATTTTTTTAAACAGTTTTCTGATCACTGGAGTTTACGTAATTATTAGTAATGCTAAAACTCTTTTTACTCAATTTTTATTTTATATTGTTACAATATAGATTATTGTATACTGTAGATTTTCATTCTATATTATCACAAACAATCACCTGTTGAATTTTCTGCCACTTGTCACCGAACATGCTGTATGTCGACAAGTGCTACTCGTGTTTGAATACGTTAACAACACGCAGTCTTAATAAACGTAGTATTAACAAATTATTCCCTATAGACGAAAGGACTAAATCACCTTCAAATCACCGGATATATTCGCACCTGCCAGGATGCCCGTTGCTGCCGGGAAAAAGATAGCCAAAACTGAAAAAAAATTATGTTCCACCCCTTCGTAATATCTATAGTCCGAAT
Organism: Halictus ligatus; assembly: GCA_028454255.1. NCBI lineage: Eukaryota > Metazoa > Arthropoda > Insecta > Hymenoptera > Halictidae > Halictus > Halictus ligatus. The sequence continues at coordinate 15,557,183 of CM052132.1, read as the reverse complement.
AAAAATTCTGCTTGAACAGATCTCCTGTAAAAGAAAAATAATCGGAACGACAATTATCCGACTGGCGTACAAACGACAAATAAAAAGGGAATATTATTATTTTCAGTGGACATTACCATTGTATCCTATGAACCCTTTAGCCTTCTCTTCGTCGTCTTTGGGACCGACAAAAGTACCAATTATGAAATCAGCAATAGCTACGAGCAGAATGACGAGCAAACCGATCTGCGCTTTTGCCTCCCATTCCAAACCGATCATCACGATCAGCAGAAGCAGTACTATTGTAATGCAACCTATTAAAAAAAAAAACAAAAACGGACGATTAAAATGCTATGTTATTGAAACCATATATATCCTCATTGTATACGGACCTATAATTCTAATATCCGTGTTATCGCAATCGACGATGCAGATCCCATTCGCTTTGAGACAATCAACCATACTCTCGCAGAACCCAACCACGTACATAGCACACGCGACCGCGTTCGCCAAGGAAAATATGAGCCCTATGGCTCCCCCGAATTCCGGTCCCAGTGATCTAGAAATCATGTAATACGTGCCACCTACGGAAAACAATTAATCAATTTCATCCGATGTTCATTTCTAAATATGGAACGAGTAAATCAGTTAGTTCGCTCGGACGACAGTTTCTTCATTTTGTCGGAAGTGCGTCACTAATTCATGCTACCAGTGAAAAACCGTTATTAACACACGAGTAAAAAGGAAAGTTCAAGTGCTCCGTTCAGCCGTACACACGACCTTAGAATGAATAAGGCAGTTTCAAAGATCCCGACTTATTACACTGAACTCTGCGCGAATAAAGTATACTGATCGTTTAATCGTCATCGCGTATCATAATTGTGTAGATGACATATTTATTTTCAACGTTCGGACTTGAGTTCCTAAGTACAATTCATGATCGTAATGTTATTCACTTAATCGAATAGAAATATTTTTTAACCCTCCGTATGGTATGCCGAAATCATTTGTAACCCGTAGTTGTGGAGATAAGCTCGAGTGGCCGTCAATATGTACAATTTTATTCCCATATAAGATGATGATTTTTTTTTTCTTCATCCGGAACACGACGAAAGCTGGTCCAGCGCGATCGCCTTATATCGAAAGAAGCGAAATATCGGTGTGGGTCAGAAATGACTCCGTCATGGGTCTAGAACTCGTAGGAGTCCAAGGGTTAAAAAGCACGAAGCAATTTTCATTCATAAAAAGAATTTTGTTTGGCACGATTTTACTTTTTCGTTTATTGGTGCGGTATTATCCAACAACTCTCAAATACACCTCGTCTAACGGGTTAATCAGATTAGGGCATCGCCACACATCGTTACTGATCACATTAACTCATTACAGTTCGCTCCGCTGATTCACTCATTTACGCGGGAGTATTATTTACCTCCTTTAATGAGCCCATTTGTACTAATCGCCGACATCGACAGCGATGTTATCGTGGTCACGGCTGTCGTCGTGAAGATCAACAAGATGGCTTGTCCTGAAAGCACACGAAACAATAATTTTGCGACGATCAGAGACGATGCGATCGGATCGTTTATCGATAATTACCTGTGCCAGCTTGTGCCACAACCCACGAGAGTCGCAGAAACAGCATCACACCCCAGATATTGAGGAGACATCTCAGCAGGACACCTTGGATCCATCCGAATTTGATACCGGAAGTCGGTGGTTTCAAGTGCGCGATCGGTAAAGTATGGGAGCCTGACCCCTAACATAATTTAACAAGAAAGTGAATAAATATCCCCGAGAGTGTTCGAATAGGTTCATTAGAAGAGAACAGTCACATTATGTTTGATCATTTATTCCCTGTCAAGTTTATCAACAAGTTTGCTTATCAACTTCTGCAAGTTATTAGAGATGATTAAGCTTCAAGCTTAAGTTATTAAAGATGGAAAGACATTTTTATTTGGTCCTAACATGTTGCAATTAATCAAGAAAATTTTTCATTTTGCATAAAGATCCGCAGTCAAATCGCCAGTCTACACAAGGATCCGCAATCAGATTTGGTTCCAGAATCGGGGAGCATTTGGAACGAAGATCCAGAGGGGCCAAAGAACAATTCGCACCACGAAGGGTTAATGGTCCTACTAATCTAGATCATTCGAACGCGAACCTCGTGATTGTTCCACATATGTAGTCGTCAGCGACCAGCTGAGTTCGTACGATTATGAATGGGCCTCGTGTTTGCCCGTGTTACTACAGACGTACAAGTATTTATAGAATTAAATTGTAGAAATTGTCGAGAGATCCACGGATCTCTGTACGCGAGCGTTACGCGTAAATTGAGATTTAGAGGTGGTTATCGGCATTGAAGGTGATTCGTCTAGAGGAAGGGTCGCCAGTCGACCAATGAAGACTAACGATTTACGTAACAATGCCTCACATACCGTGCATTACACGTCGCCCAATGTTGAGACACTTTTTAGAAATTCGACTTACGACACTACCGCGGACCTCGTCGCGATCTTGCAATAATTCGTTGCAATTTCCCGCGAATAATTCAATCGAGTCAAAATAAAAATATTAACCGTAACTCTATTAATCATACCTTGAACGCGAACTCTATACGCGATCAAAATTCAGATAAAACTCCGGATAACGAAGAAGTGGACATCAAAGAGAAAAATAATTTTGCAATTGTCCTCCACTCCACTTCCTTGTGCTTCGTTGTCGCGAAAATCCAAGTCGAGTAACGTTCAAAACCACAAAACAAAAGTATGTTTCCATTTCGTAACCGACGTTGCGAAAAATCGTGTGGGGGTCAACGCTTTCTGAACCTGATCTCGCGAATCGAATGGAGGATTTAGTGTCACGGAAAAGAAAAATAATTCACCGCGGTTCGTAATTCCGAGGGGTAACACTCGTAACTTCGGATTTACGCGACGCTCAGAGAGTTAGCTTCAGCCTTCCCAAATACGCATATATCTTCGCCAAACAAACGTTTCCGGAAGCCGTAGAAACGAAGCAAAATATAATTGGATTACAGCAGGATGTCATGGTGAAGTCACGATTAGGGGTGCGAGAATCGTTTCGCACGAAATTCAGATATATCCCAAGGTAGGCCCTTCCGTGGTCAACGGCCACGACGGAAGTTAATTAGATAATTCTGTTAATAGAACGAAAAACAAAATGAAAGAAAAGCTCGACGAAACGATTAAGGTGGTTCAAGGGTAACCTAGCCTCCTCCTCGACGCGTGGCTCTCGGCTTTTATAGCTCTTAGAGAGACGATTATTTCATCCCATTATTTCCCGCTCTATCCTCGAATATCGTGCCTTAGCCTATAGCATAATTGCAAAATTATTCTTACACGGCTGCGCGGCGGTGCGGATTCTCGCGGCGGCTTACCTTCCGCGAAAAGGAAACCGGTATCCGTCGAACGTCTCTCCAAAGTGTATTTCGATTTCCGTGGATCTTCTAATCGTAAGCTTGACGTTCACACATATGGTCGGAACGAGGAAACCCGAGTCTCGAAAATCACGAAGTAGCGTATCGCGTTCCATATTGTGTTACACGAAATAATTGACACCGTGATATTCCTTATACCCCGAGGGAACTTAAACGCGATGTCTTTCGCCAAATTGAAACTAATTATGCGGATCAGCAAAGCTTCGATGGCATATTTATCGTTAGACCACGGATTTCATGCATTTATGATTAAACCGAGTGTATGAAATGTAAAATAAACATTGTGAGTATTTGAGAATATGCAGACATTATTTTCAACTCGCTGAAATTCGTTAAAGGAAGAATGAAACTTTTATCTGGCTCCTGTTCGGTGCAATTAACGACGAAAATGTTAATTTAAATCTACAAAGTTATTAGCCCGTAATTATTTTGATATTTTCTACTGTTGCAAGGGTGTTTCAGATTCTTTTAGGTTGTAGAAATAATATTGTGACTTAGTTTGTAATCGGAAGAATGAAAATTCTGTCATATATTATTTCGCAGCAGTTAAACTAGAAGAAACTGGTTTCGAATCAGCTTGTCGCTCGACCGTCGAAGCAATAGAATAGCTTTTTCAAAAGAACACGGCTTACACTGGAAACCCTCGACTAAGAGCGAGCTTTATAAAGTTTCACCGTTCAGGTATATTTTCGAGGGATGCACCTGCCACGGTTTTCTGCCCCTTTAAACGCCGTAGAAATGTTATTGAATAGAATAGCGGCGATGCTGTACATTTTCCTGCATCTACAAGGTGGTGAAATAAAACGACCAAAAATTTCGTAAGTTTGCAATGCTCGAATAAAAATGCTTCAATCGTACCAGTCCTAAAACCGTTCCCTCGAGAGCAAAAATTAATATTTCCTAGGTTTCATCGCGAATGAGTCTCGCTGCGATATATTGAACGTAAACAGAAGAATCGGTTGAGATGTCTGTTAATTTAAGGTTGCATGAGACAGATGATTACCGCGAGCATCAACGACAATTGCTTGTACAATTTTGCACTGAAATAAGGAAGGAAGACGCGTCTAACGTGGCTCACTAATGTGGGAACGAACTTTCGTGTTTTTCAACGGAAGGACCGATTTTCGAATCTACATCGGTCGACCATTTTTGTAATCCTTTTAGCAACTATGTACTGTAGGTAAATAAAATTCCACTCCCTTTTCTTCGTCTCTGTTTTTCTGTTCAAATCATAACGATACGTTGTAATTTTTTGATAAGGTTTTTTTCCATAATTGTCTAACGACTCGTCGTTGGTCGTTGGTAGGTCGTTGATTTTTTCACACCCTGTATGTGATGCGGGTAAGTGAATTACGAGCGCATTGCATCGAAGAAAAGAACAATGCGACAAGGAGCGCTTCTCACGCAGCGTTACGTGTGATCGTGTAGGTACCAACACGTTCACAGAATAACGTGGTATAATAGTCAAATAATAACAAACGCTTATCTCTCGGACCGTAATGTATTCGGAGCACGCGTTTTACTGGTCCCATTGGCACTCTCGTTAAGCGGTACATACATGCCGCACAATTCGGATTCGCGACTGATATTTCAATCGACAGGTCGAAATCAAAATTTAAACCGTTATAGTAGGGTAAACGTGTCTCGTTTCAGTTCCTGCCAGTGGTCACAGCCGTCCCGAAAATAAATTGTTTAAAAGTAAGAAATATCTACCAAAAAACTCTCATATATTCGAATGGGCACAATGATCAGCTAAATAGTCATTCCTCACCTCGGACAGTTTAATTTATCCATATAAAATATTTAGAAGTGAATTAATAATGACAACTCTCAAAATGGCTAAGCACCGGACTAATTGTTTTATCTACGTAAGTTCCTGACTATAACATTTCTAAAATACTCGTCATAGATCCAGATCACTTTAAAATATCGTAATTACCATTCAGTAATTGTGGCCTTCGACTCTAGAGTTGTTTAAAATTATCCAACTTCTCGTTAACGTTGCCAACTTCATTTTAACGACTGATTGTATCGCAGGTACATTATTCATTATTTTGTAGCACGATTCGTATCATTTGTGTTGGTTTCATATGTGGTACCATCTTGGTACTCGGTTATAAATTTTCGTCATCGGTGTAATCGCGAAACCTTGACCGAGACCAGAGGTCAACAGTGTGGCCACGATTACGAAATGATTATATCAATAAAGTTAAATGAACCGCGCAGATTTTTGGAATAGAGCTTGTACGAATTGTGATTTTCTCTCTATGTTTTATATTTCACAATTTACTTGGGTTATTTATTATACTATTCGCGTGTTCGTTAATGTAAAATGATTATTGATTGATCATAAAAATTCACGAACTAATAGCAGGTCAAATGGAATGCTAAGCTATTCGAGGAATCGGAATTACTGGCGTAATTCATAATTTACAGCTCGCTCAGAATACAACCGCGCTACTCAGACAAAGATCTGAAATTCATGAATAAGTATTCTCGTTGGATGAGACAGTCTTGTGGCATTTATAACCGCTTCAAGTGATGGTTTAATTGTCTGTACAACGGGACGTGGGGGTTTCCAGTTTAACCCGGTGCAGCAGATAATGCTCCCGGGCCTATGTTTCCTAAAATTTACAGTGGGGGATATCACGCACTTTCGTGGACGATAATGTGACGGGAATCTCGTTAACTCGGGAGATAATTTATGCTACGCATATTCGTGGAACCAGTAGCTCGTTTACAGACTTTTCGTGTACTGTTTTTATTTGATCCCACACAGAATATCCTCTTTTTCGTGCAACGATCCTTTCATAACAATCAAAAACCGATCTCGATGATTATCTATTTGACACTATACTCAGAAATCCAATACCTCAACTGTGAGAACCAGAAGTCGACCATTGTACTCTATTACCGCTACTCGGCAGAATAAAATCATTGTCATTATACATTACATGGAACACTCAATTCTTTCCCAGGTAAGGTACTTAAAAATTTTAATACAAAATAGCTGCAGGGCTCATTAAGTCGGTACACTTGTTAACTAGGAAGACTTAGAGACGAGTGAGAAACCGAGTAGCTTGTTCCAATCGTTTCTGGCAAAAATTACCTACTTCTGACAGATTTCTGCTAAACCAAAAGTGATCCTTGCACCAGTAAATAATTGTTAAATATCCGAATCTGTTAACTGTTGATCACAAGAAACGACCCCCTCTATAGCCATTGCAGGGTGAATAGGAAGTATAATATTACGCTCAATGGGGTGTAAACCCAATCTTGACGAAGTATTGCATAATCTGTACACTATAATAATTAAAGAATCTGTGTTAACGGCGCCCAAACTTGATCAGAGTTGAATTGCTATTGACTCGGGTTGAAGGTAATCCAGATGATGGATTTGTCATTACGGGTGCTACGTTTCGCCGGACATATCGTATTTCGGTCTATCAATCGGTTCATCTGGGTTTATATTGATCTGGACACGCGCATTGAGGAACTTTCGAAAAATCCTGTTCGATTAAATTGTCGCGCGAACGTCGGTCGCTGCGGCCGGGTCAAGATAAAGAGGGTTGTGTGTCGCAGGCTTCTTCAATTGACGCGGATTAACCATCGCTAAACAGAAGTAGCATGACCAGGGAACAATTTCGGAAGACCACTTGCGCGCTGCGATACATATGTATAACAGAATTAAACGCCTCCTGGTAGCTATTGGTAATCATTAGACTGCGGATCTTTAGGCTCCTGAAAATGTTCAAAAAATGCTATAATATAAAATTCCACAGAATTTAGTACAGCGATTCGAATATAGCGAGTCGAACAGAAATTTCTTTCTTCCTTTAATGATATCGATAAGTTGAAATTCTGTTAATTGCACCTACTCGTGTTCATCGTGACGTGCGCAAAAGCCGCAGTCCACTAAATGAGAAACGAGATTAAACTTTAAACACAATATAAAACGGGAGCCATCCTAAGCCGCGAGGCAACGATTACAAAATAAATAACGATAATGAACGGGGCGCTCTCGTAGTTCCAGCTCGTTAAAAATAGAATTCCTCAAATTGATTTCAATGTTGTCCGGAGGATGATTAAAATGACCCTAAAACTGCAGAAAAACAGGCACGCGCGATCACGTACCTCTCGAAGAGCAGCACAGCGGGAAAGAATGCTGAGCACATACGGTTACCATCGTGACTCGTAATGAGTCCGACTACTGGCACGTTGTAAAACAAAGAACCCGTGGTCCTATTAATGGTCAAGTGTCATCATCATCCTTACCTTGTTAAGCAGAGTGGGATTGTGGAGCTCGTCCAAGGATGGCCTATGAGCAGCCTGGATGCTCATGATGTTCCTGTAATTGTCTAACCTAGGCAAAGCTTCTCTGGTCATGTGCCTGAGGGACTTCTTGGTCTCTTGCTCGCCGAGGAGACTGGCGCGACCTTCGAGACTATCCACGCGGTTCACGTGAAACCTGGTCCTCCTTAAGGGGTTCAACTCCACCGTTTCGGAGTCGGTGTCCCCGTTCATACCGTTCTCTTGAGCCATTTTTATTGTTCCGTTCTCACTTCCAATTCTGTTGCGAAAGCTGCCCTCCTCTGTGGCTGTTAGACCAACGGCAATCTGCAGTCTACGAATCTCCAGACGATTGAAAACTTCCACGAAGTAGCTCGATGGATCTGCCTTCCCCGAGATCTCGTGGATTTATTGATTCTGATCTCCAGAACTTCCTGAAACAATAGTCGGAGATCAAACGTTAGGAACCGCTCGCCGAGCGTTTATTTCTGGGAAACTGGGGATGAAGATGTCCCTGTACGAGAAGATACCGAAGAATAGACGTAACTTCTCCTATCTGCTGGAATAGCTGTTCCTAACTGACCGTGACCAGACGTGTCTGTAAATGACTAACACTGATTACATGTGACTAATGCTCAAATGCTAATGGAATACAATTACAACACCGAGCAAACATGAATTGATAAAGTGAAGCCGTCAGTTACGCCCGCGAGATATTAACCCTGAGGACGCGGCTCGACCGGCGAATGCATGCGAGATCTTTTCGAAAATATTTCTATTTCTATTCTCTTCACTGATTCCGAACCGTTCGAACCATATCCAGAGGAGATTAAGTGTCTATTGAACAGCTGCTTCAAAAGAGAATCATTCTATAATTATTATCGCGTTTTTTCATAAAATTACATATGTAATATATTGTTGATACTACCCGCAAAAGTTCACTGTTGACCAGATTTTTAAAGTAGAGCTTGCAGGTCAAACGTTCCTTGAGCAAATGAAAAATATTCTATTGCAGCGACAGAGGGATAGTTAGTTGTAATTAACAGGAAAAGCAACAATTGTAATTTATACATATGTTTAGAGAAATGATAAACGACTTCTGGAATTTCTGAGCGGCACTGTGCCGTGCGTAATAGTGCACTACCACACGTGGCTCTTGACGACTACAATGACTCTAGCCGTAATCAGTAGACGTGCCTATTATAAATGTTGCGAGTTAACAACGATCATTTTTTTTTTGTTCTATTGGCAATGTTTACAAATTTGACGGTCGGGCGTATCGGAGGCGGTCTTGCGTCGTTACATCCCCTACACATAACCGGTTCGGGTCGGCGAAGATCAGCGCCCGATGCCCTTGGTTCTCGAGTTACAATTAGTTAACAACTGCCGCGTAGGCTTGTCAATTATGAAATTACCCTTGTTTACAACACTCCACACATAATTACTGTTTCTCGACGGGTTAATGCATGGATGATCTAGTTATTAAATTAATCGTTTCTTGTAACGACGGAAAAATGGCGTTCCTTCGGCGGAACGGTGGTTGTGACTCGTTCTACGCGATCTTCGGTCTTCCTTGAACCCAATTGAACAGTATGGTGAAACCGGCTAGTTCCTAACTTTGATAATTGTTTGTAATTGTAATTCATACTTCGACCAATCAACAATGTATGAAAATACGCAGAACTTCGTCGAGTACGGTCTTGCTAAATGAAACAGACTTGCAAGGTCTTCATTACAAAAATCTGTTCCGACGCACCCGATAGGGCTTCTTCGAATTTTGAAAACTGCATTCGCGGAATAAATATCCCACGGAACAGACTTTACATTCAATTTTTATAGATACTATCGCGCAAAATGATATCGTTATTTCGTGGTACATCGATATCCCGTTCACAGATTCGTAAGAATTAAACGTATATTTTAACTTGTTACTTCTGTCAATTGCAGATAAGATTGTACAAGAAAGGATCGTGAAGAAATGTTCAGTGTTATATAATTTTATCCGGCGTGTCTCCTCGTTGTTAATTCGCATCCCGTGTAAACAAATTTTACAAAGACAGGGAATATGGCAAATGCGATTATTCCACCGTAGAGGTAGTTTCCTTGTTATCTTTGCCTCGATAAATGCACAATCCTAACGACCACGAGTCACAAATATTATTCTATCGTTCGTGTTATATCATTTCTAACTGTTTTATTGCATGCCTCCGGAAACCGGTGAAGACACATTGTATATGCCGAAGCATAATTCTGTGGTAATAGCGTTTTCCATCGTTTACGCCCTCAACTACACTGTTTCATATTGAAGCAACTTTTAAGGGGATTTACAACGCAACCGACAGATCGAAGAACATCTACGTGTATAAAGGGGTGTGCAACCCCTTCGTTTTGAAATATTGTGATTTCTACTTCCTTACACTTCTAAATAATCTCCTGAAAGTTAAACCCCATTATCTCGAAGTTTTTCTTTATATTTTATATCGTATTAGAATAATAAATAAACTACAATCCAAAACAAACATGCCACACAACAAATGAATGTTTCACAATGGTGTTCGTTCTTTTTATCGTCACTCTTTAAGTCTTTGCGGCACAGGATTTCAGATAAAAAATAGACCCATGTTGCACAGGAATTTTATCGGGTTTTAAATGAAACAAAATTGGTACATTTTTATTAATAAAGGTATAACATCATGTAAAAACATAACAAAATAGTAATAGTTAATACACAAGTGAATATATTTTTAACATTGATTGAAGACATTACCAACTACTTTACGTAAACAAGACGAAATATAAACCTATGTACATGCAGCTATTGCAAGATTTCGAGGTGTGACTAGAAATGTCCCACCATGCCGTAAAATACATAAAAAAGGTGAGACACTTTTAATCCCACCGTGCCCCCCAAAGAGTTAAACCGTTTTGCATATCATTATTAATTTCTATATACTTTATGATTTTATTTCATTTACAATTCAATAATCTCGATGACATTGCATTTAAATAAATTCTTGGTAGCTACCAGCCTTGAATGCAACATTTTTTATTTGCCTCCACAATTTTTTCGCAACTCTTACCTCCTAATATATTATACAGTATATTGTATTATTTATTTATAATATATTATTTTTTTATATTTCTTTTTCAGAAATATACATGCGATTTCGACGTCTATCTCAATCCACATAGATATTTTTGAAAATTTATATCTCTGTTAACCGAGTGTGACAAGTATACTTGTCCATGGACTCCTAGTTTTCCATTTGTTTACATAGAATATGTACATTACGCTGTTCATGGATATGTAAATAAAATTGTATGCTCATTGTTGCAAAAATTGATGAGTAACGAATCAACCCACCGGGTTGACAGGTTAAACACGTGAAGTTAAAAACACCGAGCCCGTACGTATCAAATGGAACGAATCTATGGATGAATTCCGCGGCGAATGCGTTCAAATAAACTGTCATCTGTTCAAGGAGCTCGGAAGCGTCGCGGCGACGTTTAATCTGACGATGCAGGAAAGCGTAGAGCTTTGTGAAAAATAACGGTGTGCTTAATAACGCAGCCGGCTCACCCCAGACGCCGCACCGAATACGGTCTACGACGTGTCGTTGTATTATTCTCGAGCGAAGGGGAAGACCGGTACGTCGGCACGGTTGTACGCATCTTTCTCGACAAGGAATCGCATCGTTTCGAAGCAAGTATCCAGGGATGCTCTTACCTTGTTCTCCCGACGACAACGTTGAAGGGTCCTCTCTGGTGGAATAGGCTCTCTGTCATATATCCGATTTCCCCATAACCTTCACGCCATGAATATTCACGTCTCTTTAAGTTGTTCACATCTGTCCGCGGTGCGCGACCAGTGGATCTAACAGGCGAAGCTATTTCGAAAACGTTACGAGAACAGCATGTCGGTTGATGCGTACCGAAGCCGGTATTTGTCTCCCGGCTCGTTTCCGCGCGGTCGACGCGATTAAATAAAAAACACGTTGATTATTCTTCCACGCACTGTGCTCTCGCAACGACCAAGAATTCGTTCGGGCACGATGCGCACCGCTTGTACGTTCGCAAGCACGTGCGACTTCTGTCATATGCGCTCGTGCTACAACAGGGACTCTCGGCACTCCTCGACACGTCCGTTGCTCGCCAAACCCCGACTCCTACTAACTGCTACTAACGGAACGTCGCATAGTTCCCTTTTCCCCTCCCCGTTTACTATACTTAGGCGCGCGCTCTTGCACACTGTTGCACCCGCCGCCACGCGACTGCATCGGTCACACAGATCGCGCACACGCACTTTCTCGAGGTGACGGCTCGCGGGCCCTGCGAGCAAATAAATCCCTAACCCTTTACACAACCATGTTTTAAAATACACCCCCGGCGAAAAATATTAGATCAAATAAATTAACCTTTAGAGGGCCGGGGGTGACCACCATAGTAGTCAGGGACAAACCTGGGAATTTTATGTTGTATATGTATAAATTTTGCATTAAAAAGATTCAATTTTTCGATGGAAAAGTGCCGGCCCTCTAAAGGTTGATCTGCGGTTTAGAACCTTGAAAAATCGATTTTAAAACACACATCTTTAAAAATATATCTGCAAAAAGATCTGTTTAAATTCGTAAGAATAATAAAGCTACGTATGTTTAAAAAACATAATAAATATTTAATATTTTAAATATTAAAATAATTAATATTTTTCATATCTTTCGAATGTCAGTTTATTCGTCACGAAATCAACTATATTATAGTGTAAGGTGCAAACTTCTTTATCAAGTGATTAATAGTAATGGTTAATAAGTTTGATCGTTTGTACAAATGAAATAAGCAAGACCTGTACGAAATAGTCAAAATTCTCGCGACGATTAACGTTTTAAATATTAAATCATCTGTGTGCAACTAAAAAGGGCGATCTAACACTTGACAGGGATATACAAAGAGTCTTTGTTAATTGTTTATTTTAATGTACACAAACTATGTACACCAACAATTTTTATTGAATACATATAACTTGTAACATTATGAAACATATATCGGCAGCTTTTAATGACCCTTTGGATTGAAAGAAATGTATGAATTATTGTAGAATAAAGAAAGTCGGGATTTCTTAATACCTTTTTTACCGGAAGCCTATTACCTTTTGCAGCATTATTTTCTTCACAGCTACAATTATTTGAACTTCTTCATTCTTAACCGTTTTTTAGTAGGAAAAGAATATTTTGTTATTTATCGTATGTTTATATTTACTTCAATGTTTAAATATTGATGACAGACTAATGAAATTCCTTAACTGTGTACCATAGATTTTTAAAAGATATTATGTAATCTTCGGTAGATAATCTGTTAATAATGTAGAGTCACACAGCTAACGTACTTGAATTTGTGAAAGTAAATCATTCAATTGTACAATTATAATTGTTTTATAATATAGAAACGGTAGTGCAATGGACCTAATTATTGCTGAAACCACTGAACACCAACTCGATAGCAGCCTGAACATCACCGTTTGTAAACTGCAATGCCTGAATGTTTATTGTGTCGTCCTGCAATCCTATTTCATGCATCTGTGCTAACTGTCGTTGCAAGTCTGTGAACTGTGGCAGTACAGGTGGTAAAATTGGTGGCAGTATAGGGTCAGTGATTAGACCTGTGGCTGCTACGGAAGCCTGTTGCATAGCCTGATTGAACATTTCCGTAGTTATTATACCGGAATTATTTGTACTTCCACCTGACGTTGAAGAAGGTGTGTTGGAGAGAGGAAAACTTCTAGTTCTTGCTCTAGAAACTGCAGCTGCGAGCTGTGCAGCAGTTATTGTAGTATTTAATGGATTGTTGGACAGATTTGATGGTTGTGTAGAATCTGAGGACTGTGAGGAATCGCCTGCCATTTCTTCATCGTCACTCAAATCATACAGGTTATTAGAGTAAGCAGATGCTTGTGTGTTAGTCACAGAATTGTTAGATGCAGCAGTTGCATTGTTGTGTATTACTTCACGAATAGCTGCAGTTGCATTGTTGTGTGCCGCTTCACGAATAATTGTAGTTGCATTGTTGTGTGTCACTTCATGAATAGCTGAAGTTGCATTGTTGTGTGTCTGAGCATGAATAGCTGCAGTTGCGTTGTTGCGTGCCTCTTCTTGAATAGCTACAGTTGCATTATTGCGCGCCTCTTCATGAATAGCTGCAGCTATATTTTGTGCTGCTTCCACTAACACTGGATGTGCTTTAGCAAATCTACATACACAAACAATATATTAATTTCAAATAATTATAATATATTTAAAAATTAAAATAGAACCTGCCTTCGGACTGTATCTACATCTGTGAATTGTGCCATTAAATCAGGATCTTGGAAAATGGCAATTGCTGCAGCATCTTCGTGTAAGCCTGGAGAAGATGATATAATGTTGGCTATCACATCTTGCCTTTGACCTAATCGCTACAATTAATAAATACATATAATGTTATATTTTGTATACTATAAGACTATGGTATTACACTACTATGTAAATATAATAATTACATGTAAAGCACTTCTAAGAGCAGGGTCCTCTCTAAATGACTTGAATGCAGATGCAAGGTCTAAAATGCTATCTTCTGAAATATATTTAGGTACTGTTGGGGTTTCTGGCTCTTCTTTTTTTAATACATGCACCATAGAACCATTTTTTAATCCATATGATTCTAGTGTGACCTCGTCTTCAAGAATGCTCCCACAATAAGTCAATTCTAAGAAACCAAATAGGATAGAATTTATTTATAACCATACTTTAAAGGTTGTTTTCCTTGCACTGCATTTAATATTATATGGAAAGACTGTAGCAATTTTATTTTGAATATCTGAAAAATTTTAATAAAACACCAAGAGCCAAAACTCAAATGTCATCTTACCAAACAAATCTTTTGTTAGGTTAACTCTTCTAGCTGTCTCCGATTTTAAGAATTTCACTTTACTTTTGAAATTAATATTGTTTAATTTAATTGTAGTTAAGGCTTGCGGGTCTAAGCGTAATCCCAAAATTATTTCCGCGGACATTATTGTCAATAAACGGTAATGTTTTGAAATATTATCAAACGAACTTGCCAATCGATACACTCAATTTTACCACAAAGCAGATACAGGCTTTGCAACGAAACTTGTTGCACTTCCTGTCTTCCATAGTTTCCTACTTTTTATTCATGTATTTAATTATGCATTATTATTTAACTAACCGTGGTAAAAAATGTAAACTATTAAATAACATTACTTTACTATTTTTATAGTTATATATTTTTTTAAGTATAATTTGTATAGATTATAGAAGTAGAGGAAAGCTAAAGTAAACTAATATTCACGTTAAGTTTAAACGTTTCAAGTCCTCTAAAAATGCTGTTATGAATCTTGAATCATGTATGTAAATCTTAATTTCTTTTGATGTTAATGAAAAAGAAAAAATAAACAATTTCAAAAATATTCAAAAGTGTTTCTAATGGAGAAACGATATCTCGAAAGTCTTCGATTCGATTGCAGTAGACATATCACAGACGAGGTACAGGAGTAGACCAATCACCCAAGCACCCTTACCATTTTTGTGTCACATCCTACCGTATCGGTCGGAACTAATATTACCACAGACGAGGTATAGGAGTAGATCAATCACCCAATGTATTTTTTTGTCTCACGCTCACCATTCCGTGTCACATCCTACCGTACCAGCCAGAACTTGTATTGTGGAACCAATATTCTACAACGGCGCTGTTGCTGATAGAATTTTAAATCTCATGTCGGAGATTCTATAAATGCTGAATGAAACAAAAAAATGTTGTGTCCTTTTAATTTCGTGACACCTGTTACACGAGTGCATCGAAGGAGACGTTTCTACGTGGGCAAGCATATATTCAGATAAATCATGTACATACATATATATTATTTTATATTGCATGCGCTTAGTAAATATCGCATTTACTATTATAGAAAGCTAGTGTTCCGTAATCTGCTTATTTTCTTTTTAATCACTTTGCTATTCTATTTCTCGCATACAATGAAGCGAAATGAACGGAAAACTCACTATAAAAAGTGTGCTTACCCCTTTTGTGATTTAACAAACCGTACTACAACGAACAATATTTCTTTTCATTCATTTCCAACGAGAGATAGTAATAGGTGCATAACGTGGCCGATTAACTGTGGTGTAGATGATTGGGTGGAAATGTCTGATAAAAAATTACAAAATCAATATGTGTGCAGTCAACATTTTTCTAATCATTCTTTTTACGCGTCGGGTAGACTGCGCAAAGATGCCGTACCGGAAATTTTTCATTCGTCCGATATGAATAATAATAGTTTTAGCACTGAGTCAGACACTATGTCTATACAGGATGACATGTTCACGTGGCGCATCCTGTTAATTTTATTACTTTGACCACTGCATGTACTACATCATTGGGAAGTAATAGAAGAACTAAGATGAAAGGATGGCATGCTATTACAATTGCATTATACGTATAATGGTAAATCTGGTTTTAATAGTATGTTTTTATGTCTAATTGTAATGTATTCTTTCTAGGAAGATACATATATATAGGCATATACATATATAATGTACATGTATGTATATGTAGGGATCATCAAGAAGCACAAATTCACACACATGCGGAGGAATTCATATTAAAAACATTATTATGTATTTTTACTATTATAATATTTAAATATATCATTATTAATGTTACCTTTTTGTTACATATTCCGTGTAATTATGTATATTTATTTACACTTTATTCCTACATACTTCCTCAACTACCTCTTCATTCTATTTATGGCGTGTTTGGACTCATTTTTACCAGAAAAATATTTACAATTTATTGTTCATATTTTCATACCATGACAATAAATTATTACAAAAATTAGATTTTTATTAGTAAGCAATGCTTAGAAGCTTACATTGTTGTGTCCGGTAACTGCTGGACTGATTGACAATGAACCACTGGAATTCTCAAGACTACGATCGGAAGAGAGTACGAAATGCAACATTATAACGCACTGCCTATTAATAATGAATAACCAGAATCCAACTGTCTTATTATTAAAAATATCGTAATGAAAATATTATGAGCCGATTGGAGATGTTTTTCTGATAAAAACGAATCTAAATTCGCTATAAATCGGAGAATAACGAAGACTAAATTAATATTGAAAACTGTTATGGAAAACGGTTTCGGTAACGAATCTTGTCTACTCTAAATTAATTTTTAGTCGTACCACGTTCAACAATAAATTACGAAAGAATTCATGAATATTCTACCTAATATCATACACGACTGAGATTTCTTCTGAATTTTTGGCTGCAAAATCCATTTTTAAAAAAATCCGAAAGCATAAAATTGCCGATTTTATATCGAAGTTTTCAGTTGACCAGGTTTATGTTATTATGTTACTTGTGTCTCATCGTGATTATTAATGTGAATTATTTCGAAAAATCGATTTTGCAAACCAAAAATTATGAAAAAAATCTCAGTCTTATATGATATTAGATAGAATATTCATGAATTTTTTCGTAATTTTTTGTTGAGCATGGTGCGACTAAAAATTAATTTGGTTTGTAGGATCTTTTGACCATCTTATTCGAATTTATCTTAAAAATCAACAAAAATAAATTATTTAAAAATATAGAACATATTTCAGTATACGAGATCAAACCCGATTTAAAAAAAATTTCTAGTCCAAATTTCGCATTCATATTTTCTTAAGTTTAAAAGTTGTAGCAAAATGTGCATCTCGCCGAACCGGGAATCGATTGCGGTTCAGGCGCTTGAAATTTTGGTAATGTAACGACGGTACATCTGTGTGGGCCCCACACACTGTGGGGCCAAGCCGGCGGAGGGGTTTGCCCCCACCCCCGCCACGTGCGACGGCGTCCCATGATTTTGGCATCACGACTGGACGAGTCTGATCGAGATCGATGAATGTAGTTGTGTTCGTACGTGTCGTACTGTTGCGTTCGTCGTTTATTTTCTCACTCCAAACATGAAGGAAAGTAATACAACTACATTCTGAGTCACGTAGATTAACATCTCGCAAAAAACGATCAACTACATAATTATTGATTAATTAATTCTTAACTCTTTCGAATTTCACAATTAATATTAATGGATATTTTGCAAGATTCTTTAAAGCTAAAATTTATGTTGTTTAAATGAAATATACCCGAAAATATATAGTAAATTTCAATTTAATTTCTTTTCCAAACTCAGTTACAAAATATATTCAAAATGGATGCGTATTAATAGTGTTAAAAAATTATAAAAATGCGAATAATAATAATACGCATGGAGAAATGTGTAAATAAACTGTATAAAATAAATGTATGAAATTGTATTTCTATAATTTGAAAACGTGACATCTATACTTATTTAATATTGTATTTATTATTAATATTGTATTTGTAAGAATTAATATTATATGTTTTATGACATCAAATAAAAAAATATAATTTGAACATATAGTCATAACATCAAATATGTAGATAGCGTCAATCATTTGTATTTGACCAGATTTGATCATTTTTGTCGATGTAGTTCCAGCATTTATCGTTCGTCAGCGTAGAGGGCGTAAGAAAACCATTTGTTTACATGTGAGACACGAAGCCCCATATGGTGAGTGGTCTACTCCTATACCTCGTCTGTGATATTACAGACGAGATGTAGGAATAGGCCAGTTCAGTCATCTCATCTTATGCTGTTTCGTGTCGCACGAAATGAAATACCGTGAGAATGTTCATGGTTTAAAAGTTATTCTGTACCTTGAATTCTATTACCTACCTTTTCTAAGAAATTAGGTAGCAACATGGTCAAAGAAGTGCTTGTCGACATCATTACCAATAGAAATTGTTATAAACATTAAACAGCCAGAAATAATAAATGAAATACCGTAAGAATGTTCATGGTTTAAAAGTTATTCTGTACCTTGAATTCTATTACCTACATTTTCTAAGAAATTAGAAAAGGTCAAAGGAGTGCTTGTCGACATCATTGGAAAAAGAAGTTGTTGTAAACATTACACAGCCAGAAATAAGAAATTTATCAGTATATTGTGTTCGATAATTTAATGCGTGCAAATATTCATGGATTAAAAGTTATTCTGTATCTCGAGTTCTATAATCTATTTCGACTAAACAATTAGATGGCAAGATGGTCAAGAGAGTGCTAGTCAACATCATTGGCGAAAGGCATTTTTATAAACATTAAACAGCCAGAAATAATAAATTTTATAGTGAATTGTATACGATAAATTACTGCGTGCGAATATTCGTGAATTAAAAGTTACTCTGTATTTCGAGTTCTATAATTTATTTTTACTAAATAATTAAATGGCAAGATGGCCAAGGGAGTGCTTATCGACATCATTGGCGAAAGGAATTGTTATAAACATTAAACAGCCAGAAATAATAAATTTGTCAGTGAATTGTGTTGGATAAATTAATACGTGCGAATATTCATGGTTCAAAAGTTACTCTGTATTTCGAGTTCTATTAGGTATTTTTACTAGAAAATTAGATGGCAAGATGGTCAAGGGATTGCTTGTTGATACCATTACCAAAATAAATTGTTATAAACATTAAGCAGCCAGAAATAACAAATTTATCAATAATTACTATCGCGGCGATCGAAATCCAGCGAACTTAGTTTGGGGTGGGGGAGTTGCGCACCGCGCACCGCGCACCTGATCTCGGCGGCCGCGCTCAGTCCGTCAGTCGTGGTGCGCACTCAGGAGTGAGCGGAAGTGCCTTCCGCTCTAGTTCGATTTTGTTTCTCTCTTTGAAAGAATCAGAGCCTTCTGCCTGATTCGTTTTTGATATCTTTTGCCCCGCAATAATTACTCGACATACGCTAAAAGGAAAAGTGAACTTTTCTTTCTGTGGGAAAGTAGTCTTATCCATTCAGCGAACTGCGAAATTTAGCTTATAAGATTCTACATCGTCGTTGTAAGAAAGGGAGTCAGAAGGAAGCGTATTGAATTTCTTCTGGCTTCCTTTCGGGTTTCTTGTGCAGCAACCTCCTCGTGGTGAGACCTGGGCAATCGGTATCATTCTCTATTTGTAAGAACTTCAAGTAATCTTACAAATAGAAAATAATATCGTGCTAATAGCGGCGCAATTATAATTTGCTACTTTAATATAAGACTTACTAGTTATAAAAACTTGTGTATGTAATTGAACTGTGTCTGAATTTACTTTGGGTTAGTTTGGGTTAGTTGAAGGTTATGAGTCTTCAATGCTTTCCTTGTTTACTCTGGGTCCACCTTCATCTTCTTGGTAAGCTCCTGTCAATTATTAACCGAAACACACAGGTTTTGTTTCGGAGTACTTTTTCATTCAATGAACATCGGTAATTTTTTTCTGGATTTCTAATTAAAATTTTCTTCTGAACTTTCCGAAGTTCCTGTTCTTAAAATTGAGATTTTTTTCATTCTGTTTTTAAAATTGATTATTTCTGACCGGAGGTCCCTCCATTTATTATAGATACATATGTATATGGTCTAAGCTTCTCGTGGATCTAGTTGCAACATTTATTTTTCGTCAGCGTAGAGGGCGTAAGAAATCTAGTTGTTTTTAACGATGTCGGTATTTCAGATCGTGAGACACGAAACCCCAAATGGTGATTGGTCTACTCCTACATATACCTCGTCTGTGTTAATATTTTGCAACCTTTGAATTTGAAATCTCATATCAGGGATACTATAAATAAATAATGAAGCAAACAAAAGAATGTTATTACGTGAGTTCGTTTCAACGCAAGGAAGCTTCACATACATGCAGAATTGTAGAGGAATTTATACTGAAAACATTATTCTGTATTCTCACTTTTATTTAAATATATCATTATTCATGTTACTTTTTTGATAAATATTGCCCGTAATTATATTTATTTACACTTTATTCCTACACACTTCCATAACTTCCTTTCCTAGTTTGCTCTCGTGAACTGAATTTAGGTTTGCACTGTGCGGGTTTAGTATCGCACTCCTGTGCGAGGTATGTATGTAGGCCATACTCGTGTACAGGGTTTATTTGATTTTGGTAGTAACGCGAATAAGGGTACTCCGAGTTGTTATCGTTCTGTCACTTTGTTTTACTTATCGGAGTTAGACAATTGTTCGACATGATTTTTTTAAAACCTTACTTTTTTTTAAACCTTATTGAGACAATATTGTTCGAGCTAACGATAGGATTCTATTGATTATTTCTGTATGCTCTTGTATTAATTTTTAAACCTAAATGCTCTTACAACAAATCACCATCCTCTACGGGAGTACATTCTGAAATCGACTAAGAAATTCCTCTCGAAATAGTGCGAATTTGGTCAACGATGGAGGTTGCGCTTTTTCGATTTTTCAAATCGATGTGATATTTTTCCTCTATGAGGTATATACACAAATGTGTTTAGGTGCCTTATGTATTTATTGTCTCTAAATCATATTAAACATTCGCAGTAGAAATGAAGTATACAAGATACTCGATTCTCACTCACATACCTAGATTCATAAGTTATCAGTAACGTTGAACGAGATACGAAATCGTTAATGCGGTCTCGAGTCACACGCACATGTGACAGAAAAATATATTGGGTGATTGGTCTATTAACATGTCTTATCTCTCGAAAGTCTCTGCTCGCCGGTGGACCATGGAGGATTTATGTAGGTTGCCCATGGACCCTGATGGGCCCTAGTGGATCCTGAAAGACCTATAACACTTTTGTAGGTCGCTGATGAACCTTGGTAAATTCTGGGGAACACTCGGGTATCAAGTGGTTCTAATTGGATTGCCGATGGGTCCTAATGGACCCAGGTGGACATCCTTCCTTCCTTTCCCTAGATCCTCACTTCACTTTCTCAGATCTCCTTTCTACCTTCACTTCCTTTCAGAATGTATTCCTGCAGGAATTGACAAAATTTCAGGCCCTACACTAAAAGCAAGTGATATCGCTTTGTCAAACTTTAGCCCCAGTTTTTCTAAATCAGTGCATAAGTAATTATAACAACGAACATTTGCATAAAAATTGATAGACCAGCAACTAGTAATTAATGCAGTTTTGCATTCCGCTGGATGCAACCTTTCTCGTCCGTAATCGTGAAAGGCCCGCATTCTTACGTCGGAACGGTGCATGGAAACCCCGTCCATTAAATTCGGCGTAAGAACAATCGTTACCATGAAAGTAACAACGTGAGAATAGGCGTGGAGAAATTGTATCATTTGCTCAATGAAAATCCGCGAAACACGGCGATTTCACAGAGTGAAATAATTTATGTGAATTTCCATTCCGACCTTAACTACCATCGTCTCATCTCCGTGCCGCTAAACAACCACTTTTTTTTACCGGGACGGAATGAAAGTGTGAGAATCCTTTTACAAGCGTGTACCTTTCACTGTCTTCCAACGAAATTTCAGCTAGGTCGCGAAAAGAATGGGATCTCCAGGTGACGTCAGCACCTGCTTTGATGCTGCAATCGAAATTTTTATCTATGCAGTGCATTCAGCAACTCACAAAAGGTGGAGGACTCAATCGCCCGAAACATATTTAATTTAATTTTATTTATCCTTCACGTCTAATTATACCGTAGCCAAACAAATTCGATGCTTTAGTATATTAAATTAATTCCAATTAGCTTCACGCTTGTGTAGACCCCTGTATAACATGATCAAAATACATTTAAATCGATATTATATATGTATATGTGGCAGTAAGTAAGTATACAGAATTATTAAATGATCTTTTGTGCATTTACTGTTGTACAAAACACGTATACACAGTCTTTCTAAACAATGTCTTGATCGCATTATAAAGGAGTCTACTGTAGGGGTAGTTCTAGCTCTGTTTCACCGACTGCGTCCACCCCTTTGCCGCCTATGTAGGCACAAATGAGCTTAAAGTTTAAATATTTAGGATAAATATGAAGGTCCTATATTTAAAATTGATAGAGTATATTTCTAGGTTGAACACAGAAATTAACTTGTAAACTGTAGCATTCTTTTTATATACAAATTTGTATTACATGAAATTGTTAAAGGAATATGGAGGAATAGAAACATCTTATAATCATTTTGAGAATATTCCTTGCAAATAACCAAAATACAAATAGTGATTGAAAGGTAGCGTGATTATTTTATGAAACCTATCTTAATAATAATGATTCTAAAATAATTTGTTTCCATTAAAGCAAATATTTTAATATACAGATTCTAAAATCTGTTTCATAAAAACGTTTCTCAAAGAAGCTCCTATGGTTAACATTTCTTTCCATAAAAATCTCATAGAAATATATAGGTTCTCAGAAGGAACATATTAGCCTGAGCAGAGTGCGTTTAAGAACAAAATATAACAATTTATTGCAATCTCTAGTATGTTAAAAGGATCTACGAGAACGGGTTCACGAGAACGTATTATATGAAACGAAGAAAACCAGATGACGCGGTAGTAAAATAGTAAATAACATTAGCAACGAGCATCGTGTTCGAAACTGCGAAATGTTTTGCAATGGGGACGAAGGAGGGTTTGCAATTTGAATAGTTTCGCGCACAATGCACTTGCTTCGATTCCCTCGCGACTGCAGCTGCAGGGGTATCGGTGGTGGGGGTATGCGTCGCGAGCGTCGTGCACCGTCGCCGGTAGACGGCGTGCGTCGGGCCAGTTCATTCCTGTAATGGCCGCCGTCTGGCGTTGTCGGTGACTCGGTCCGTTTCGCATTCTCGCGAGAGCAAGCCCCGGATCGTTCATTTCCAACGTCTCGAAATAAAAACCGTACAGTGTGTAGGAACCCTGGTGCAACGAGGATAGGTGTCGGTGATACGTTGTGCACAGTGAAACATTGGTGGCTGGAGAAGAATCTCAGTGTAACAGCGGCTTGTGTGTCCGAGACGATCGAAAATTCAAACGGTCTATTCGCGGCAGTGTTTCGCCACTGTTTACTCGTCCCGTTGCAATTCCGCGGAAGCTACAGAGTCTTCGGAGGACTAAAGAGTCCAGCGAAGCTCACGGGAAGATCGTGAACGGGTACGTGGGATGCGAGCTGTAGGGGATCTTTCAGAGATCCGATCGAGGATCCCCGATCCGAGACAGTAAACAAAAGTGACAGCGTGCGCGGACGCTCAGCTCTCGGTCATGCCTCCCGTCCTAGGCCAGGCTGTCGACGGTGTTTGACGTGTTGTTCTCGTCGACTGTGTTCCGAATTCCCTCGGACCTGGTTCAAGGTCTTCTAAAATCATCCGAACGTCCACGCTGCCAGCTAGCCTCCCAGTAAGTTGCACGCCGCACTCCCGATCGAACGTGTTGTCGCTCCTCTCTGGAGCATTCGCACTGACAACCGATGTCAACCGCGCTTTTCAATGTTGGCAACTGCCCCTCAAATCTGCATTCACAATCATTTCCTCCCTACAGACGAGAAGCATTCATTGCGATTGACAGTCGGACACTAGACTAAGTAACACCCTTTAAAAACAAATAACTTTTCTAAAGTTGGACCAAACGACTTGAGCTTCTTTTTTTTTAGGATTCGTTTACTAGGTAATTTGTAGACAAAATTGTTTCGTAATTTTGAATTTCGAACAACAAAGCGAATGTCTCGATTTTGAACCTTTCTATCTGTGTCTATAATAAAAATGTAAAATATGTCTTTTGTTGATCCAAGTCAGTTGTATATGCATCCACAGAGTTTCATCGAAACCGGTTGACGCATAAAAGAGCCATAGGCATTGGGAGATGTAAGAGTCCGAATTTTGTGCTTATGATTGATCTACGCCGCAGTTTCTCGCAATTTTAGATCTACAAAAGGCATATTTTACATTCTTATTACAGGCGCAGATAGAATAGTTTATTTCGACCAATGATTTTTTTTAATTAATTTTCTTTTACACGACCTAGTAAATTAATTCTTGTAACATCTAAAAAAAACTCGAGTTCAAGTATTTTTGCAATGGACTCCGAAATTTGATGGCTGGGTCATTGGTAACCCATAATAACTTCATATATGCGCATAAAGATTTAATCTACAGTCTTCATTTGGTTTTTATTTATTTGCTGTTTCAATGTCTTTGAGTGCTCTTTTATTATTAGAACTGTTGTAAACAGAATAAAGACAGCATTAGTCTCGTTTACAAATAGCATTATTTATCAGTTGCGTTATGTATGGTTCGTGTTGTATTATTTATGCAATGGAGAAAAACAAGAATCATTATACGATGTTAGTCCGTACTTAAAATTGATGGCTGGGTCGCGAGTGATCCATAAAATGCGTGCAATATTAATAGCTTGCATATGAACATACATGCATAGCCTTTACTTCATTTTTATGTACTTATTTGCTACTTTTAATGCATCCAACTTTCCACGATTTTTATATGCTATTATAAAGGGAGTAAGGATAGTAAATTTTGTTTGGAAATCGTATTATGTACTTTTATGATGCTATGATTATTACGCATATTATTGTCTCTATAAATGTTTCCTCATCAGCCATAAATCGATAGAAAGTTTATCGACGGTTCACTGATTCTACTATAAACAGTATATTATTATCTCTGTATGGGCCTAAAATGATCCAGCCATCTGATCCATCGTCTTACCTATTAAAAACTTACGATTGTTCGTACGTTAAAAGCCAATTCTCTAAATTTAAACAAATTCAGTCAATTAAAATTAACATTAATATAACACCCAACGCGTCTATAAATATCGTACAACAAAATAACTTATTTAGAACTTAATGCGTACTATACCTAAAGGGTCAACATTGAATCTACCGAGTTCGAAAAGTAGCTGTTACATCAATTATAAAATAAACACTGTAAAACCTGTCGATCGACCGTCAGCTTCAGTATTAATCCTGATGCAGGTGTTGGCAAAAAGAGTTCATCGTCCGCAAATTCACACAAAATTTCACGCTCCAGTTTTTCCGACGACTTCGGGTACATTCAACGACAGTTGCAGGCAATGCCACCAATTGCATTCTCGGCTAATTGTTCGTACCACGCATTCGACAATTATAATGCAAAACCAAACGACAGAGTGGTCGCCGGGGAAACGGAGCCGTGCGAACAACCACGCGAACGTGAACAACAAGGGGACACGTAACTATAGATTCGGTACGCGTCTTCTTCGATATTGTTTTTCCGCGTGCGAGGCTCGCGTCGGTGCATCGAACTTTCTATCGCGGTTTTCGTGTTTCCACGTACAGCGCACCGGTGCAGACTGCGCCATTCGAGGAAGCGCTTTGCATTCTTGCGCATTATTGTTTCACGCCTCGGTTGTTACCCGCGGCCGATTGTCAGCCCGAGGGTTGCGTTTCTAGCCTAAACGCGGAGAGAGAGCCTCTCTTCTCGCCTCTCCGTTCGAGGTGGCAGTGATTGAACGAAACGCGGTTTGTTGTGGCTACGATCTCTTGGTGCTCGCGACAGTTGTTTTGCTCATGTGTTTATAAACGTGGGATCGTTAGAGCGCAGAGTGCTCCCCGACTCGCCAAGTGGCCGCGATTACGAGGCACTCGGTAATGTTGACCTGTCGGAACTGGGACACGATTCTTAATCGTGACATTTAACCGGGGCCTTTCTCGTCCCGCGAAAAAACCTGGTCACCCTTCGGCTTTTTTTTGCATGATTCAACCCTCTGCAACTACGTTTTCCCCAAGTCTAAATAAAGGACCCTCTAAATAAATCACCCTCTTGATATGCCTGTCAGATGTGCACTAATTATTTTTCCGTGACACTCTTATCAATATATTCGTGGCGCTCTTCTGATTAAAATGAGCCCAAACACCACATAATTCGGAGCTTATTTGCTCGTTTAATTCGGGTTTTAGTAGAATCTCGATTATCCGAACCGATATCTGAATTCTCGATTATTGTACAAATCGATAAAGATTTAATCTAGCTATGTAACTAGCTAATTGTTCTATTAACCGTACACTCACGTACTGATTAGTACGGATAATAGAGATTCTACAAAATTGCGATTTGACCGAGAAAATATTCTCGGAATTATGTGATGTTTGGGCTCGTTTTAATCAGAAAAACGACACGAATATGCTGTTGAAAGTTTCATAAAAGAATAATTAAAAACAATATTGTTTTATTATCGGCTTCGTGCAGGGTTGAGATTTACTTGGCCATTTCAGTTAATTATTTTGATCAACAGCTAGAACGGCAATCGTAATTTGGGATTGCTGCACGGCAATTTTATTCCATAATTGATATCTTCATCAATTATTTAATAAATTTATTTATCTCTGAATCAGTGGCTCGACAATTAAGTAATTAAAATTGTTACACACTAAAATTAGTCTCTCTGGTAGAGGACACGGTCTGAAAGTTTTAAATAGGCACCAAGTGCAGTTACGTGGTCATTTTTTTTGTACATTATTTGTTATATTTATAGGTATACAGAGTGTCTTCAAAAAATTTAGTAAATTGGAAGATTTTATTGGTAAAGAACCAAACCGACGTACCAGAATAGCAAGAAAATTATTTACAATGCAAAAGTTTAAAAAATCTTCAATGCCTCGTGTACAAGAAAAATAGGCGGAGAGTTTCTCCGATTCTCATGCACTCGTAATTGCAGTAAGTGGAATCGGTATGTAATTAGCAGACGCGTGAACCGAGTCCTATTTAATTATTCGTGCACCTAATGAATATTAAGTTCGATTAAATGAAGCCTCGTTCGGAACAATCTTGTTTAGCGATTTCTACTTTACTTTTGCCTTGGAGACCAGCCCACCCTGTTGTAAATTTTCTGCGAGACTTTAAAATCATACTTTAGTTGGAAAATATTGGCTAGAAATGTAGAAACACAGTTGGCTCGGAGAAGTACATACATACATTGAAAATCAAGAGCAAGAATTATATGCGGTAAAATTGAATACAATTCTATTGTTATTGATCATAAAATATTTCTGATTCGCTTTGGATGTGCCTTAAATTTTCATACCAATTGACCAATTGACAGATTCACAGCCCCTAAATGCCACCACGCTAATAAAACATTGGCAAGAAAATCAAGAGAGCATTTAGTGCAGTACAACTTTTAGAAAATCTCGGATAAAAAGTCTGGGCACAGCTGAATCGAATAAAATTTCTTTATTATCATCAATGAAACAAAATGCACCGATGCACCACGCGATAAAAGAAATTTGTTCCCAATCCGTCAACCCATTTTCTAAATCAACATTGCAAGTTAAGCGCAATCGGAGGCAGAGAATCATAGCAACAATCGTTTGGCGATCGGTGCACGGGTGTTGGCTACGCCCGTTCTCGTGATTGCACGGCATAATTCACAACGGATCGCATCTCCGGCGTGTGAAAACGATCATCGCCGATTCTCGCGAAAGAAGTAGCGCTGCTTTGTAAATCAAATCGGCGCGCATCAACCACGCCAACTTCTTCAGGGAACGTGCGCTCGCTCGCTAGCTCGTTCGTCACTGTTATTTAACGAATCCGTCCGCATTCCCGAGGCTAGGAATTTGGCATATTATTACACGAGTTCAAAAACGATTCTACTCGAATCGACCGATTGAGGAGCAGGATCGTGGAATTTTTATCTGCCTTAGAACTGAATGAAGTTTTTGTATTCTTCTAGTTCACTAGAAAATAATTTTTGAAGAGCACTTTGTTGTTGGCTGTCTGCTGCAGCAGCCAAAATGGTTAAAAATGTATTACGGTTTTAGAGAGTCAAGATGGTCGAGTTTAGAACTTCTATGAATTTGTTGAGGGTAGAACAAAATTTCTAATCGTTCGAGAATTGGTTAAGCAAGCGAGGAAGCTTCTATCTAATTAGTGGCGTTTGTCCAATCGATTATTTGTTTTATTATTGCATAATGCAACACCAGGAATTGCATAGAGATCCCTTCCCTCCTCCATCAACTTCGACTTTATTAACACTACAAATTGCTAAAAATATAACATCTTTACAGTCTCAGTAATCGTAAATTAAAAATATAAGAGAAAATAAATAAATCGAAATTAACGAATTGATTACTAATTGAAAATATTATGTTATTATTCCGTTGTTTTAACTAGTCTCGCCAACTTAGGGTTAATAATTTCAGGGTAACAAAACAGCACCAACCGTAACAATGTAATAAAATTTGTACAGTTGTATAACAGTATAATCGTTAGAACGGACCGCAGATCGCCGCACGCGGGATAATTTTATAGAGTAATGGATTAGGCGCGTTATAAAGTTATTAGGCGCGAGAATGAATGAATTCGCATTAGTCACGGGTGCTTTGGCTGGTTATATCAGAGACCCGGATATTTTTAAATAAAATAGTTAGTAGGTAAACACAGCCGTTGTGTAGCCGCATAAGCCCGAAGTTCTGCGGCGTGCACGTACCGGATAGGTCAATGCGAGCACGGATTAGGTACGGGTCAGGTGTTCGTAGTATATTGACGCCGCAGTAAGTAGGATAGATATAGATTAGCTCAATATACTATATTAACGCGGCTTTAATATATATTGGGTGTGGGTTGCATCGGCTGTGTATGGATATGTGTTCGCTCGGTGCACAGTGTCGGTGACGGGCCGTTGGGTTTAATCTGATCCCATAAAACATTCCTCGATTGAAGGGTTTGCCATAACGAGCCGGACGCGATAAGGCTGCTCCTTAACCATTTTCTAACTAACCCCTGAATTTAACAATTTAATTATTTACGTAACAAGAGATCGGTACAGTTCCATTTTCCATTCAACAGTTTGACGATCTAGAATTTTTCTATTTGCTCTAGGAGGCAACTTTAATATTTTACCATAACTTGAAAGGACTCGGTTGAACAGTACCTCTTTAATACTGAACTTCTAATTAACTGTTGATTTTATGCATTCATAACGAAATTGAGTAGCTACAGTATTAAACAGTGCAAAGATTAAACGAAGAGCGGGCATATGTTAATTTTGACCTTTTGAAATTGTCAAAGAAAAAAATGTCAAAGTGGTTTCTGTTTCCTGCAACAGAGGCAGACAATTTTTGTTTTGCATAAAAATCCGCAGTCTGTTTATTAAAACTCTAAGAAACACAAGAAGCTAAACAGACCGCGCAGTGTGTCGTGCACCTTACCCTTTCAATTTCGACGTCCCCAATAAACAACTTCCACGGGATGTATTGAATAAAATTAGTGTAAACCTCTTAACAAATCACCGAGCATTCCCGAACAGTGTCCCACTATCCCATCAAGGCCGCTGCTTGATATTCACGAGGCGCTCTGTTCGCAGATTTCTTCCAGGAAAGCCCGAATTCCGAGGCCGGCAAGAGAAGACGAGGACACCGGCGGCTAAAGCAAGAGATGTGCCAAGAAGTTCGGTTGCTCCGCAAGGTTCCTGCGATGTCCTCATCGTTCCGTTTACCGCAGTGCGTCCTCTAAGCCCCATGTCCCAGTCGACCGTGATTCCGGCTCGTGCTGCCACTGCCAAACAGCTCGGACACCTGGGCCGAGGTTAAATGTGAGCTAAACGATGCCTGACAATTGCCTCGAGGCTGGAGTCCTCGCAGGAGAACATCCTGCGACAACCTGGTGGGTGTAAGAGACGACTCCGGGAACTTGGAGAGACGGGGAACCTTCGTGTGATGCAGGGCGTCACTGGGATCTTCCGTCCCAGCTGATCTAATAACAGCGAACATGTTCGGCAAGGTGCCACCTTCAAACTCACCGGATCCACCTTGCAAGTCCTGCACCAAGTCCGCGGGTGCGACGTGTCTGCGTTGTTTCTCGTCGGAAGAGACACTTGGTGAGACCTGCGAGGAGAAGTCGAAGCCTTGGAGGCCGAAGGACAGTGTCCAGGTGGTCTCCGAGGCACCGCACCTGCTCGACGAGAGCAAACCTAAACCCTGGAGGTCCAAGGACAACAATAACTCTGCTGGCGTGATCTTCGACGCGCCGTTCATCGAGGACAAGAAGCCAAGGAGGGTTAAAGAGGTGCTCGGATCTTCGAGTGAAGCTACGATCAAAGAAGATAAGCCGAAGGGTTGGAGATCGAAGGAGAACGAGACGTCTTCCCACCTGCTCGAGGATAAATCGATAAGAAGGAGCAAAGAGAGCGTGGCTTCCGAGGGTCTCACGATCGGCGATAAGCCGCACGCCAGCTCCCAGGAGTCCAGTCCCCTTGGGAACTGCGTTCAGCCGTCGACCCCGTTGCCGGAGGTCGCTAGAGCCTCGAAGAGCTGTTCCAAGTTTCCTAGCAAGGAGACAGGCTGTCATGGAAGGGGTCACGTGCTGCTGGCGAAGATCAGCTCATCGACGAGTCCGGAGATCCACAAATGCTCCTCGAACCCGAATTGTCCTAGCTTCGTGAAGTCCACGAGCTGCGCGACGATCAGCTCGACTACGAAGTTGCAAAGGGTGTTGTGCTCGAGAAGTTTGAGCAACTTGAACGCTGACACGAGCTCCAGGGAGCCGTCGTCGAAGCTGGCGAAGAAGCAGGGTGGCTCCAGGGAACCTCAAAGGGTGATCATGGTGACCAAGGCTTCCAGATCTTCCTGGCCTGCCGGCGAGTCCTGCGAAGAGGACGTCGAGTTAACTCGGATCAGTGAATCCTGTCAGAAGAAAGTGTACCTCGACAAGGATAACGTGGCTTCCAGCTGCGAGAGAAGTTGTAGAGAGGACTCCCCAGTGCAGAAAGACTGGAAGTGTAACGGCGACGCGCTGCAGCAGAGCTGCATATCCTGTCTGCCGCAGGATCTCCCTACCGAGTTGCAATTATCGTCGCCCAGGACATACAAGGACAGAGAAAAGTGCCGCGATCCTTGGAGACCCACCGAGATGGAGAGTAACGTGTGCAACAGTATGAACGTGTGTCCCGGGGACGCTTTTCAGGACACCGGGACCAAGAGGAGGACCGGCGCTTCCTGTCAGGCTCTCAGGCACGCGGTTGCGTCCTTAAACAGATTAGACGACTTCTACATGGAGAAGATCGGCGCTGGATTCTTCTCCGAGGTCTTCAAGGTGAGTTTGTTACTTGGTTTCGGTGCTGGTTGGTCGTTGACGGATTTTATGCGAAATACAGTCTATTCTCGATATTTGTCAACAACGCGGGTCTTGCTAGCGTCATGTATCGTCCAGGAGACATACCCGAGCCGTATTATGTTTACATTCCTCGGTGTTCGAAGTCTCTTGAGCTTCGTGGCCCCTCATGGGGTATACCTCGCGGTAGTGGGGATAATTCCGCGACGTTTATCATCCAGGCCTTGGCGACATATATAGAGTAATCACTGTAAACACTTTCTGCATCGATAGCAAGAACAAGAATCCAAATAGAAACTTTGTTTTTTCTCTAATCATTTTAATAGATTGGAAGTACTATTTCCCTAATCAGTATCATCAAAAAATATAAAAATCTACAATAATCTTGCTACTTGCTCTCAAGTTGTAAAAAAGTTAAGAAAATCGATGAAAACTTATGAAAATTTGTTAAGAGAAGAAACATGAATCTATGTAGGTCCTATTTTTTGCAATTAGAACGTTGTTGTTGTGCATTAAAATTCACAGTCTAATAATAATAATATGTAGAGGAATGATAATAATAATAATAATAATTCCGTTATGCTATGTGCAGTTTATTAAAATTGTACTCCACACTAGTACATTAACGAATAATAGAGACTGCGAATTTTTATGGAAAGTAAAAATTGTTTGTGTTAATTGCGGGATCTACACAGACATTTCTTTTCTTAATCATTTGAATATAATGCTAGTAAATAATACAACAGAAACTTCAATTTCTTCAATTGCTTTTACTCTTCCCCCCATTCGATCCATTCATTTTTACCATAAATGCATAAAACCCGCAGTTCCGGCGTAAACTGTGATAATAATACGAAGATAAAGAAATAGAATGGGAGTTTCTGCAAGCATTCGCAACGTTCCATTGAATGAGAGGAACAGTATCATAGATAGAAGCGATGCGATCGGTAGCCGCATACATACAGTATGTAGTATACTATTCCGAGCGTGTGCACAGGTTTCTTGTTCCGGAATCCGCGATTAGGATACGTGAACAGTGGACTCCGTCGAGCAATTAGCAATGGTTTCTCCTCGGCGTAGCACTGTTTTTTCTTGTTTCATATTTCGCTGTTGCTATTACATTATGTATCGCGTTGTGCTCACTCGCTCGTTTCGCAACGCCGACTCGCGTTATCGTTGCCAGATTACCATCGGTGTTAGATTAAATAGGAATGCGTACATCATCCTTGGATCGTTGCATTAATTTCTCCTGATTACTCACTGTTTACTAATTTCTTCCCTCTTTCTCGTGGGAGATTCTCCGTTCGACTCCATCTTCGATTACGAAAAATGAACGATTAGATAGGGTCGCAATAATTCTTGGATCGTCCAATTAATTTCTGTTGCCAGCCGATTAACCGGAATTTGCCAATCATTGCTTTTTTCTGTTCAGGATTAAATTCTTATCATTGTCAGCTTTTGCAATAATCTTTGCGGTCGATAAGCTCTTTGCAAAAAATGTACAAAATATTACAAATATATTGCGCCAACAAATTCGAAGAAATAAGAGATAATTTTTTTAAAAATGATTTTACTTATTCTTCTTCTTGTTTGAGAATTAAAAAATATTGTCTGCGCCCTCAAATAGTAAAGGACTAACAGAAAATCATCCTCCCACTCGAAATCTATCGACGCAAAATCTTCACTCAACAAAACACACAAAACATCATCCAATAACAACCGCTGTAACGTAAAGAGGACAGACTTTCACTGCTGTTAGAAAAATGTGATTGCTTGGATGCTGCACGTGCATCTTTAATATGATTATAGATCACAAGTGACCCAGAGTTGCAAGGGGTTAAAAGAGAATTGAGAATTGACGATTGGATCATTTTATGAATAATAAATGTGATTTTAAGCGACGATTGGATTCCGGAAAAATTGAATAGCCAGGTGGATAGAGTGACGAGCGTACGTTCCCGGTATCATCGTTCCGATAACATAATTCGTGCCGGTTGCAGCTCGACAAAATATGGTACTCTCCGCTGCTCTCTCACTGTTATTACTAGGTCATTGTCCCTGGCAGCTTCTACGGGAGAAATTGGAAGTTGCTAGAGACCTTGTCCTAATAACACGGAGATGCGTAGCGTTCGCTCCCACTCGCATACCATCGCCGTCCAATGAGAACCGCACACCGGACCCCTCTCTCGTTATGTTTATCCGCACGGGAGTTTTATTTTTCAAACCTTGGTCCAACACGGTTTCCTTCGTGCAGCAAAAGCAATCTCGATACAATTCCAACCTGTATCGGATAAAATTAATTAACTATTATTAAACATGCAATTTTCCGATAATTCTCAGTATTCATGCATTCTCATAATTTTTTAACGCTCCCGGTTCATTCGCCGCTGATCAACTCGAATACAATTAATCCGGGATCGGCGAGCGTGCCAACATTTGTTCGTTCATTATTTCATTTGTAGGGTCCTTACACCGGATCCGTTAATATTATCCTGATTTTACTGCGCCGAAACAGTCAAACAGCTACCGTGAACCGTATTTCACTTTTGATTGCCCGGGGCACCGGGTCTATAGCCCGAGCGGGTTTACATTTTTTTCTGCAGCGAATTGTAATTCTCGACAATGATTTGGAAACACGCTGTAAAGCACCGGAGAAGAAGGTGGCATATTTACGTCTCTTTTCTTGACGGATGTGCTCTTTCTGACGTAACGATGCACGACTTGTGCATGAGAGAGGCGCAGCGGGAACGGTTTATGTATCACGTTCGCTGAAATCACGGTCTCTTCCTAATTCCGCGGCTTTATCATCGCGATTCCCAGGGCAGGGGGAAATAAAAAATACAATCATCTCCTTGGATCTATGTCGGTCAGGGCTGGACGCAGTCGGTCGACTTTTTAGGCTTGGCGCGTAAAACGAGCTCCATTTCCCGCGACCGTGCATTTTTATCGCAGAAATTTGCTTATTAGCTTCTGTGGATTCAGGGATATCGTTCTACACATTTTTCTTCTGCAATCAGACTGATGGACATTCGATAGAATCATTGGCCGAGCTGTCTAGAGGCTAAAATAGTTAACCAATTTGTTTTACTATTGTTACATTTCACTGTCTACTTTATTAATGCTCAACTATCCCCAGTTAATTTAGTTAATAATTATTTGTGGCAAAAATTGATGAAACACAAAGCAGTGTACTTTTTAGAACAATTGATGAACACTGTTCTCAACTTATTAAAATGATTAAAAAAGTCACTCTATTCAGAATTTATGAAAACAATTTTTATTTTGCACGAAGATTCGGTGTATAGTAATTATACTCAATACCACAGTTCATAGACAAAAATCAAGAGCTTTTAGAAATGAATTGTGCACTGCTCAATTGTTATTTAGGATGTTCTTCAGTCTCTGAAAAAATTCCGTCACGTATTTTCATGCAGCAACGCACAAGTTGGGAATTTTCGGGAAATTGGAACACAGAATCGAAAGCTCGACTCCTTGGCTCGAACCCAGCCATTTCCGGGTCGCATGTGACCCACGTCCGACGCATCCTTCACCAAATCAAGCTTATACAAGCAGCGAAACTCTGCGGAATGCGTTTCAAACGACCACGCGTGAACAGTTGCGCTACATTTCGAGGGAAAAGCCTGCGTAGAAATGCGTAGCGCTCGAACAACGCCGCATGCAAGGAGGATTTCTCCTTGGGCGATGCAACGCCAGGTACGACGATGTCCTGGAAGGATGCTATAAGTCACAATTTCCTTCTATTTCGCAATCGCTTCCTCTATTGCGTCTCTGATTTCGTTCTTGCATTCCCTTTCTTTCCTCACGGCGCCCTCTTATCTGTATATATGCCTCTTTCTTTTTCACCAGCTCTATTCTCTTCTGTTTCCTCACTTCTCTTTCCACGGAAGATCGCACTTTTTCTTCATTCTACAATGCTATCAATTCTAGTATTTTATGGCCAACCTCAACGCGTTACACTAATTGTGAGCAAGAAAAGAATTTATTTGAGCAACAAATTAAAAATTCTGTTCCGTTCTTCCATCCAGACCCAGAGTGCCCGCGAAGAAACCGTTGTAACACGGTAATAAATAAATATTTTGAACTGAATATTTTTCTGCACCTTCTCCAAGATGTTAACTAAGTATCAATTTCACAAACCTACGTCCAGTCTTTCGGTTATGAAAAATCTGCAAAGAACGCATTCCACCAGGTCTGATAAACAAATTCATTTCAACTATCCGGTCGATCATGAATACTTGAAGATGACGAAGAGAAGATCGGACCGGCCGATAGCCTTCGCGGGTATCCCAGAGTGCATCTGGAGAGGCTCGAAGCGATTTCATCGCGAAACGGCAACAACTAATAACAACGACGGGGCGAGGCACTTTAGAAGACTTTGACCTACGGCACTGATCCTCCAGGGTGGATTTATTTTGGAACGGAACCTCGGAGGAAGCGTCGCCGTTGCCGCAGGCCGCACTCAATTTCCTATTGACCTATTTATATCGTCACGGAATCAAGATGAGGCGAGAAACCATCCAAAGCGAGCGGATCGTCAAGGTTCTCGGTTCGATGGCACCGATTCGATCGCAGCCAGGATAGATCGATCGCAAATTGCCGGTTATAGGCGGCTCGTTGCGGAATCGAACGGGCTGTTGCAGTCTGCACGTGCAGCGACCCGTGACCACCCTGCCAGAGGAAGGTGCATCCCGGGTCATCGAGGAATGCATCTGCCCGGTGATTTCTCGCCGGGCCGTGTCTCCATACGTCGTGTCAAATGAAAGTTGATAAATGCGTGCCGAAAGGTTACCTGATCGCTCACACGTCCCTCGAAAAGGGGAGACTACCCTATGATGAGATGATCCAAACGAACCAGGATGAGCAGATCGAAATTCGAGTTTATTTTAGGCATCCTCCAAATAAAAGTAACCTTTCTACAGATTCTTTCTACAGAACTTCTGTACTTGTCTACCAAAAAAAAAAAAATCGCAAAGCTAGCCCTCAGTCACACTCTTTAGGCTTTATACTATTACCGGATATGGGTGACTTTGATCGCTTGTGGTGAGCACAATTTTGATTTCCGCCTTGTCAAAAAATTTGAGGATGTAGTTCAAACGTGTGTCAAAATATGCGGTCGAGTCCAATGACAAAAGTTTTCGTAGTTTTCTAGTAAAAAATTCAGAAAGATGGCCTAAATACCGCCATACAAACAGACTCTGAAATTTTGAAGAACACTGATGCTATTCGTTGTTTATAATGAGGTCAATTTTTATTCCTGCTCCGTTGAAAATTTTTAGGGTCTAACTAAATCCTTTACGATCACGTACACTTAAGTTTAGTATCAAAAACTTTCGCAGTTTCTTAACAAAAAACGATTGTTTTACAATTAGATCTACGTTTACCGCTCAGACAAACATATCAGCTGGGATTCTTGAACTATGATTTTGAACATTTTCTGTACATAGAATTCTTTAAGAATCCGATAGATTGGCTCTTTCTAATCAACTTCCAGCTTTGAAACTTTCTTCCACAATCCTCAGATCTGAGTGTGTTGGCTTGATTATCGAGCTAGTTGGATCTCGTGAATGGACTACTAATTTAAAAATGTTTATGGCCTGCTATCGAATGGACTTGGCCGGATTTATTTGAAAAACCGCTGTCGATCGTCATCGAATTTCTAAACTCTCACCGACCGACATATGTATTTCGAGTTTCGATCGATCCTCTTCCGATTTCGTCGCCAGGAATTGGTGAACACGAGAGCCCGGGAGACCTAATTGACAGCGTGTCCCGCGACTCTCCATCCGATTTTTGCAATTTCTTCGATCGACTTTCGTGACTTTCACCCAGCTGGAACTTTCGCGCAAATTGACTCACATCGGTTCCCGCGTAATGACGCTCCAAGGACGCGACCTCGAACATCGACGTTAATTCACGGGATAGAAAAATGTACGATATACACCCCGTGGCAGAATGTTTCCGATCGGAGGCATTGAAACGGATTTTAGAGAAAACATTCACAATTTAGAAGTATAAAATATTACATTACCGGGTTAAAACTGATGGGAAATGAAAAGGGGCTTATTAACGAATGAAAAACAATAAAGTAACATAAGCTTACATTTATTATGGCAAAGAAACGAACAAATAAACAAATTGTTACTCGCAAAAAAATTTCCGATTAATACAACTGCTGGAAGAAAGTTTCCGATTTCGATGTATTAACATAAACTATTTTGTGTGTTAGTATTTTGTTGCATCCCCACGTTTACGTATGACTTCTTTAATACGTGGCGACGTATTCACAATTTGTAGGTGAAATTTCTTCCCATGATTGTCGTATAGCGTGTCGAAGGTCTTCTTTATTAGTTGGCTTTTTTTCGTTGATAAGTAGTTTTACTTTTGCCCATAAGTTTTCTATGGGATTGAGATCTGGACTGTTGGCTGGCCAGTGCATTGTTTTAATGCCGTTATGCCGTAAATAATCTTTTACTGCCTTGCTACGATGACAACTGGCATTATCGTCTTGGAAAATGAAGTTTGGGGAATCTTCAAACCACACTTCAATGCTGGGAATCAAGAAATTTTCAAGAATATGGATGTATGATTCTGAATTGACATTCTGATAAAGAATGCATAATTTTCCCACTCCTTTCTCGTCATACAACTCCAAGTCATGTATGACTCTAGATATTTCTTTTTAAAATTTAAACAATCTTTATCGAATTTTTCATTAGGTCTTCGCTACACGAATGTTCCTGCATCATCACCGGTTCCAACACATACACGTGACTCATCACTGAATATTACTTTGTACCAGTCCGTCACTGTCCAATTTGCATGGTCCCTATACCACTGTAACCGTTCCATCTTATGCCTTTTTGTTAGGAAAGGTTTTATTTTAGCTTCTCGGAATGCAAAACCCACCTCGTTTAGACGATTTCGAACAGTACGATTCGAAACATTTTGTTCCCATATTATATTTGTAGGGTTATGAATGAGACAGTATATTAGAGTGATTGTTTAGAGTGACTGTGGACGCGATATTGTGGCGCCGACGTGTTTGGGTCTAGAATGAAAGAAAGTCCGTTTGGGCCGAAGTGTGAAAGAAGAGTGTCTGGGCCTCGGTGACAAGAGTGAAGTGGCTAGGGCCGCCGAGAAACGATAAAGAGAGAATGAGAGTGCGAGAGAGGAAGAATGAGAGAGGGCATTATTATAAAAGGGATGAATGCGAAGAATGCTAGTCAGTCGTTAGTTGTAAGTTGAGAGTTGAGAGTCGTTAGTCAGAGAGTCGGCAGTTGGGAGTCGGTAGAGAGAGAGTCGGTAGAGAGAGTTAGTTAGTAGAGCGAGTTGTTGTTATTGTTGTTGTTGTTATTAAATAAAGTGTTTTATTGAGACCGACGTCTTAAGATCATTCCACCCTTTACGCCGCACCCTATACGTAGGAGTTCCTATAAAATATTCCTACAAATTTGGGGGCTCAGCCGGGATAGTAAGCAAGGTGTGCGCGTAACCGGATACGGGTGCAGTGTAATTTTCTGCAAGTGAAGATTCGAGAACTGAAAGTGAACGACGAGAACATGGACGTCGAAAATCGCAGCGGAGGCCGTCCGCGTGAAACGGAAATTCTCGAAAGAGAGATGGCTTTACTCTGGCAACAAGCCGAAGTTGATAGACAAGCGAAAGAATTGGCCGAGCGGGAAACAGCTGTTCTGAGACAAGAGCTGGACATGGCGCGCCGCGTTCAGCAGACACTTCTGCCTGAAGACACGCGAACCATGGACAACCGGGCGACGAAGAACAGCTGCGATTATATTGGTCAGAAGCTACAACTTGAGAGACGAGGAAACGAAGGTGCTGATTGCTATGCGGCTGAAGGGGAAAGCGCTTCGGTGGCTTTACTCGAGGCCGATGCATTTGACGTTGTCTGTGGAGGCGTTGCTCGCAGAGTTAAATTCAATGTATCGATATTCGCCGGGGAATCATGCCAGGGAATTTCGCCCTTATGTGATCATCTTGAACTGTTTGTAGCTCATTGCAACGTTGACCGATTTCGATGAAATTTTCAGTACGCATGTAAGTTACCGAAATCAACAAAACGCATTTTTTAAATTATCGTCATAAGATCAGATGAAAAAGTTGAAAAAACATAATTTTTCCATTTTTGTATCATTCCAACCAATTGCAATCTAAAAAAATATTTCTTTAGTCATTCTTTAACAAACTAGTCGATCTAACATCTAAAAAAGATTCAAGTCATTTGGACCAATTTTAAAAAAAGTTATTCCGCTTGAAAAGGTGTCAACATACTTTCCGCTGCGACTGTACGTGGAAGAAGGGAGAAACGTTCCACGAGTACGTCCACGAAAAGATAATTCTTGGAAACCGGATAATCATCCCAGAGACGGAGATGATCGAGTATCTCATCGAGGGAATTCCGGACCCAATATTGCGGGACCAGTCACGGCTGCACCGATTCAAGACCAGGGCGGATCTTCTGGCGGCCTTCGAGGGCATACTGCTGCGAGAATCGTCGAGGGACGGAAAGACATGCAGTACCGAGAACAGGAGCCAATGGACTGCAGCGGGGGAAGACGTGACACAGAACAGGAGACTGCTGTGCAACGGAAACAACGACAGGCGTCGTTGTAACCACTGTAGTGCACCGGACCATGAGGGTTATGACTGTCCGAAGAGAAATGCGGGCCCAAGATGTTTTCGGTGCAACGAACGTGGACATTTTGCGTTTCGCTGTCCGAAAGTGTAAGCTCCACCTAGACGTGTCAACATGATCGAGACGACTTCGTGGAGAAAGTGCATCAAAGAGGTGCCTCGTATATTTTTAATAATATCACGTAACTTCCTATCGTCTCGTTTACACGTTGCACGAGGACGGCCACATTTCTTCCTGTTTATTACACTTCCCGTTTCTTCATACTTCTTCTTTAAATCAATGATAGTGCTTTGGCTGCATCCTATCATATTTGCCACCTTTTTTTGAGCGTTACCCTCCTTGAGAAGCTCAATTATTCTCAACTTTATATCGTTTGAATACAACTGGCGTGATGGCATACTACGGACTTTTAATTTACGTCTGTACTGAATGGAATAGTACTACGATCTGATGTTTCAGACATGATTACCTTGTACTTACGTTTCTGTGATGTCCTCTTATGTTTACATGTACATTCTCTACGATTCTAACATTCAAGGAGTTTCCACACTTTTACTGATTTGAGTTGTGATCGGAAACTTTCTTCCAGCAGTTGTATTAATCGGAAACTTTTTTGCGAGTAACAATTTGTTTATTTGTTCGTTTCTTTGCCATAATAAATGTAAGCTTATGTTACTTTATTGTTTTTCATTCGTTAATAAGCCCCTTTTCATTTCCCATCAGTTTTAATCCCGTAAAGTAATATTTTATACTTCTAAATTGTGAATGTTTTCTCTAAAATCCGTTTCAATACCTCTGATCGGAAACATTCTGCCACGGGGTGTATAGACAGGCCTCACTTCGGAAGCATAATTTCGGTTCGGAAAAGAGAGATCTACTCGAGATCGAATCGTACAGGCCAGCTGTTCGAACAGGATCGGTATTAATAATTGCTATTATTCGCAGCTGCGCGATACGAATTTCCGGGTTGCCGCGTCATCTTCTTGCGTGACAGCGAGCGACATACTAACCGAGCTTTCACCCGTTAATTAAGTAACTGATCGATTCCTGATGCATCGATGTGCTGTAGATAAAAACGAATAAATTGTGAGGCAGTCCAAAACTGTCAAAGAGAAAATAGCTTGAATACAAAAGAAAATTTCTGAGCATCAATTGCAGGCTACAGAAGCCAAGTACAAATTTAGTTAATGTTAATGTTTTTAGTTAATGTTCTTATTAACGATTCTATCCTCTTCAAAATAGTATATTGAGATTCTGGAATTTTTCCAATCTTTTTACTGTTTCAAAGTTCACCAAAAATTAAAATTAAAGTGTCACAAAATACTTATTTAATTTCTATCTCCTAAAGAAGCCAATGTCAACTGAAAGTAAAAATTGTATCGATTTCTATTAACAGAACAAAATGAGAAATTTCCTTGACCGATTTACAATTATCCAAACTCTTTCCGACTTTTCACTGATTTTTTAAACAGTTGGAATACCACGGGGCAAGTCTCTTAAAGATCGAAAATCATTGGAAGAGATTTTCAAGAATTAAAAATCGGTCAAGGAGAGTCCAACAAGTTGAGAACCGATCGAGCAGTTTTACAATTGGAAATCGTCCAAGAATAGTTGAAACAATTCTATAGGTGGTTGATGAGGTTTTAAAAATCGGAAGATTCGAATAACGAACGACGACGTAGGGTCATCCTCTCGATCGTCGAATTAAGTTTCACGAATTCTTGGCACCGGCATTTTGGCCAAGCAATTTCCTTGATGCCTTAGCCGAGGAATTCATCTTCTCGGTTGGGTGTATCTATTACCAGCCGGAGGGAAGAACAGATCTCTTGTAGAGATTTGTCGTCGAATCAATTGTCCGCACATTGTTCCACTCCCTGGGAGATCTCATTGTCAGCGACATTGCGGATCGTATATTACAAAATTTTTCTTCCTTCTTACTCCAAACATAAAATAAAAAAACTGAATAATATTTTTCTAAAACAAACCCGACTTTGTTTGGTTCATACTGCGAAACATTTTTATCTTCCCTCCATTTCTCACGATAAAATATGAATTTAATCGAGCTTCCGTTTCGTTCAAAGTTCAATGGATATTTTTCTGATACTACTTGAATTCAATTGTGTTTGCTCGTCAATCAACCATTTTGTTTAGTCTCCGCTTCGTATCGGTCAATGAAATTCAATTTAAATTGATTCTCTCTTCCATCAAGTGTTCAACGAATATTTTCCGATGCTTCGCTTCAATTA
This sequence comes from Halictus ligatus, assembly GCA_028454255.1. NCBI lineage: Eukaryota > Metazoa > Arthropoda > Insecta > Hymenoptera > Halictidae > Halictus > Halictus ligatus. The sequence continues at coordinate 15,514,559 of CM052132.1, read as the reverse complement.
TAATCGGTCAATTAACAAGTTCTTGCGTATTCGCTTCATATCATCCAATAAAATCGATTGTAATTCATCTCCCTCTCCGTTCGGAATTCAATAAATATTTTCCAGATTAATTAATCACTTGATCGACGCGCGAGCTTCACCGTTCATAAACAAATCTGGAAAGCGCCTCGCCGAAATATTCGGTGACAAATGCGGTCTCTGTTAAACAAATTCATTTGTCAACATCACGATCGCGTATCGGCGAGATCATGACTCGTCGGTTTCGCAGAGAGGACGATTGCGAAACTATGTATACCAGTTGGAATAGTGTCAAGCGCCGGGTGATCGTCGCGCTGCGACCGGTGTCGCAGAGCATCATCCTCCGACGTCGATTCGTTAGCTCGTCTGCTCGTCGACCTGCCGCACGGAATTAATTAGGTGACGCGATCCTGGGAACAGGCTGAAAGATCGTTCTTTCTTCTTTTTTTTTTGAGGGGTGAAACGAGGGAGACAGATAACTGAGGGGGAGATACGTAAAAGGTAGAACTGGTAGCAAGGGACGCTCTTGTCCTTCGCAAACATCCGCGTCGTTAATCATGATCACGTCGCGATGATGTCTGGACGACGATGCGGCCTCATCGCGATGATGAATCACGACCTGTTCCCTGTGTCTTGATCCTCGTCCCTCCGAAACGTGATTTGCGCCTGTGTCCTTTAACCCCTCGCTTGATTATTTCTCTGGGTGAAATTAAAATTAATTTGGTGAAACGTCACGAAAGATTTTCTTGCGAGTCCTTGGTTCCTTAGAACCTTACACATCACTCAAAGCGAAATTATTGTTAGTACTATTTATTATTTATTTTAACCCTTGCGTTTCGGTCTGGGATAACATCCAATTATATGTATTCACATTACATTATCATTAGCTAACTTAACTTATTATTATTGACAATATTTATACACATATTTATTTATGCTTGCTTAGTAGAGTAATCTTGTTTGTTGCTGGAGTACAAGAGAACCGTATGCTCCGCAAAATCGTATTTTATTTTGGATTTTCGAAACGTGACTACACGTGAGTTTTATTCAGAATAATATGTCGTATAGATTTATCGATCTCGATGTTCTGCGGCGTACGGTAAACAATGGGCGTGTCCGTGTCGCTAGGTTTGCGCCGCGCAGTTTAAAGAAATTAAATTTAGCCGCGTTAGTGCGCGTTCGAGCTCTCGAGCCTCCGAATTCTGGTCCCACGATCGAGATCTCTCGCAGTGACTCTCCGAAATTGAACGACAAAACCAACGCCACGCGGCGTCACAGGAAAACGAAAAGTATCGTGAGATCCGTGCTGGCGGGGGTTGAGGAGAGACGCGAAGACGCGCGCTGGTTCTATTTTTGCGACCGGTCCAACTTCGATCCCTGCTTCTCCCTCGCGACGAATCCGAAATTTTTCTCGATTCTGCCTCCGAACCCTTCCTACGCTTCAATCTAGTGTTTTGAAAATAAAATAAAAATTGTCTGCGTTCATTCCCAGATGCAGAAGCCGCGTATTTATTCGAGAGATCGAACACAGTGGTGTTTCCGGTCTTTGGATCGACTTCGAGATAAACATGAGCCGTTCGGCGACACGTTCGTGTCGCAAGATTCCGCGAAAGTACAGGGTAAACCGTAATTGCGAAACTCTGCGGGGATTCTCGCGCTGCGTCAATGATTTAGCAAAATTCAGCAAGCAATTAAACGGCGTTGCGAAGTCCGGCGATTGAACCGGGTTCAATTAAACTTGTTCCGAACTGGATCTTAAATTACTGAGGACAGGGTGCGTGAAACTTTGATCGGTTTTCTGCAGGGACCGTAACTGTTATACAGAAAGAGAAAAAGTCATGGAATAACAAGTGTTTCATCGAATAAAAAAATCTTATTGGTTAGAAATGAGGATTATAAGTAACCGAAAATTTTTTCTCTTGTTGGTCAATGTTATCGTTGAGAGAAATTCATTTCGATCACTTGTAACTGTTATCAATGAGAGAAAATTTCGATAGCTAATAACACCTATCGATGGTAAAAGTTTATTTCGGTCGCTCATAACAGTTGTCGATGAGAGAAATTTATCTCGATCGTTCGTAACAATTATCGATAAGAGAAATTTATTTCGATCGCCCATAGCAATTATCAGTGAGAGAAGTTCATTTCGGTCGTTCATAACAGTTAATGATGAAGGAAATTTGTAATAGTTATTATTAAATAGTACAACTTTCAAATGATAGACAATCAAGTATTTAAGGAATTGTTTATTCATAAAATTAATTGCTACAATCAAAATTTGATGTGACAAACATGAATTTTTCCAAATTTACTCCTGACAAATTACATCGCAAATCATCTAACGTTAATTTTAGGGCAGAAAAGGTTCGTTCAACGCTAATCTGAGTTGTGGACATAGCGCGAATTATGTACGCTAGTTTCGATAAATACGGGAGCCTATATTTCTGATTTTCCCAGCTAAAGAAATTTTGAAAATCTTTTTTCCAGATTTTGTGTTGTTCTTGTGGTCTGTTCGTCTTTGTGTGCGAAACCTTCTCAATGAATTTCACAGGCTTGCTCCATCCGGAAAAGAGTAGAGTACTCAGTAATTAAATAAGCAACTGAAATGAATTTTCTCGTCAATAATTATTATGAACAAGTGAAAAGAAATTCGATCATCGATAACTGTTATGATATGGTACCATCGATAACTGGTACAAGATATTCAGTGGAAAACTTAAAAGATCTGAGAAGAAATTTTGTACGTAGTATTGTACACCGCGGTTTAAACAGTACTATTCAGGGATTGGATCTCAAGTGTTTGAACAGTGAAGTGTTAATTCATTGTCTGCGAAGGTCATTAGATACGAGTGCGACAGTTCTTTTTATTATTTCCTGATAGCGAGAAATAATACGAGCCGGTCGTAAAAATGGCGTGGAAGATAATGAAACGAAGCGACACGACGAAAATCCTTCGTTTCTTAGGAACGTGCGTATCGTCGAAGTATAACACATTGCCCGTATTTTTATTGGCAAAGAAGTACACAATTTCTCGCTGTCAAACGTGATGCATTCGCTGACCTGCGATAACAGAGCTGTGTGACATCATTTTCTTTGTTTTGCAAAGTTTGTTTCTTAGGAACGTGCGTATCGTCGAAGTATAACACATTGCCCGTATTTTTATTGGCAAAGAAGTACACAATTTCTCGCTGTCAAACGTGATGCATTCGCTGACCTGCGATAACAGAGCTGTGTGACATAATTTTCTTTGTTTTGCAAAGTTTGTTGCTGTTGGACTCTATTGCATCTCTGATTGTTTACATCGGGCAATTATATACTGTGAATTTCTTGCACAACTGCAAGCGAATACACGAATTCGTCACGTTAGTGTCGAAACAAGAAGCTTGACTTTCGTATTTAATGATCATGTTGTACGATCTTAAATTGCAATTCGAAGAAGTCCATGCTAAGCGTCGCAGTAGCGACTTTGTCTCGTAAAAATTGCAAAACGGCACGAGAGGTCACGATAAAATAAAAAAAAAACAAAATAGTACTCAGTTGCATGCAATTTTCTGAAAATTTGTCTGTAATTCCTCATTAAAATAAAAAAGCAGGCATAGGCGGTTTCAAAAATTACGAATAAAACGGGAGAGTATTCAATGTAATTTTTCATTTCATAATTTTTAAAAATTGTTATATGCACTAAAAATGCAAGATTTCCTACACTATATCACCTTGCAATATTCTTTTCTGCCTCGAGTAAGGATTCCGCAGGTATTAAAACTATGTTTTCGAACCGGAGTTGATATAATCGCGAGCACGGCTCGAACGAGGCGCGTTTTATCAGCTGTTATCAATTCGTGTCTCCTTGGCGTTCCACACCGCGGTTTTCGGTTGTGAAAATCATTCTCGCGCATACTCGCAACGAACGCTCAACAGACCAATGCAATTGTGAATCCTTCCAGACGGCTCATAACTTTCAATATCGCATCTTGTTTTACGTTCCCGGGCTTTCTTTGCTTCTTTTTCGAATTATGTCAGCGCCGGTAACCCAAATACATGATACAGTCATTCCGCCGTATCTAGTTCGGTTTTTCTTCGCGTCCGAAAGTTTGATTCGTGTCCGCTGCTACTTTCTCTCGTTATCTTTGCTCAAGTGGTCCCAGCGTAAGGACAAGTTACGAAGGATCGCCACAATTTCTCCATACTTTGCGTTCCACTCGTGTCATTCATATTGCACTTTCTTCGCATTAAACGCCGTGACTTTACTCAATATTTAAACGGGCCGAAAATCGTTCGCATTCTCTGGTCGCGAGGAATAAACACATATCCGCCGAAAGTATGGCATCTGCTTCTTAATTTCGAAATTTTGCCTCGTTACTGAAACTGCCGGTGATGCTCTGGAAGTTCTACTTTTACCAATTAATGAGGTCAATCGCAAAAGGATGCTGTTCTTCCAGTTTTATTGCTACGGATGTACTTGATCGCTTATGGCAAGCTTAATTTTCATTGTCTCCATGTCTAAAAAATTTTTCAAAACATGGACAAAAGTGTACGTAAAAATCTTGTAACGAAGGGTTTTGTACTTTCACAGTAAAAAATCACAAAGTTAGCCCTTGGTGTCGCCCTTCAAATTCTAAACTATGTCGGGGGAACTTTGAGCTCTTGTGATAAACTCAATTTTGACTTCTGCTTGGTCAAAAAATTTGTAAGTGCAGTTAAAACCTGTATCGAAATGTACAATGAAGGCCGACAACAAAATCTTTCGTAGTTTGCTAGTAAAAAATTCGCAAAGTCGGCCTAAAGAATATTACCCTCACAGACAGGCCCTAAACCCTCATTGAACACCGATGCGATTAATTGTTTATAATAATCTCTATCTTGGTTACCGCTTCGTCAAAAAATTTGTAGATACAGTAGAAACTCGTACGAAAACACAGATTGTAGTTTGGTGCGAAAAGCTTCCGCAGTTTTGCGATGAAAAAATCGCAAAGTTGGCCTAAAATTCGCCTCTCTTCCCTCATCGTTCGCGAAGTGAATGGAACTCGGTTGCCAATTTCGGTCCGCAAATAAAAAAACACCGCAGAAACAGGTGAAGGTAGAATAGAGGCAATGCAAGCTGCAGTAGAATCGCAACAATGCAATTCGGGAGCGGCCGATAGAATCGAATTCGCTCGGGCGTTTTCGCGTGGCCCGCTCCTCGTACCTCGAATTAAATGGCCCGCTGGTGTTTTCGTAACCGACTTCGCCTATTGTGCAAATCCGTAGTGTACGTGGGTTCCCTCGTTCGTGGATTCCTCGCGTTTTCCCCTTCGTGTCTAAATCGTGGCGCGAGCAGAACGAGAAATTGCCCGAAACACGGCGGCCTCTTCTCTCCCCACGACTTATTTGAATTTTACGCAACGCTTTAATTACCGTCGGAATGTTCCCCGCCGGTAGAACAATCCTTCTTGCGCCTTCCTGATTTCCGTGGAACCTTATCAAACTCTTTCGATCGACCGGAGACCTCTTTCCGGTTACGGAAACGCTATTAATTGCGGTTATTGTGTCCTCTAACACCCGCCGCACCGTGCAATTAAACTGGCTCGCTTAGATCTTCTCGTGAAAATTATTAGCACTTTTATGTGCATCCGTTGGAATTTTTGTTGACTGTTGTTGCACTGTGCACGCGCAGAAATAGATTTATGCGACCATTCATGGAAGCAGTATAATTTACAAATTTTATATTATATACACAGTAATACCTTTTGAGTACGATAAAGAAACATTTTATACTCGATTCTTTTCTCGCCCGCTCTTAAAAATTTATATTTATACAGGACTTTCGCTACATGTGGGAATGCACGAGTGAATAAAATTCGGAATAAATGTTTCTTTTTATCAGCAATTGCGGGCGAGCCGAGTGCACCGGTGCATCGTCGACCCATTGGACTCGATCACGGTACGTCAGCGCGATTAACGAGAAAAGCACGTCGATTCGTGAGGCGATAACGTCATTATCCGTCTCGATGGCCGCGAAAAGAGGTCGCCAAGAAAGACACAAGCTCGGTTTCCGGCGCAACTTGCCCGGCAATAACGCGGCTTGTCATCAACCGGATCGTTACCGTCAATTTACCGCATTTTCACCGGGCCGCATCCGCGAGCATAAATGCAGGAATCATCGGGACCGATAATAATTGCATTTCAGACGGTACCCGATGCACTCGCTCGGGGCTGCGTGATTTACGTCGATAGCGTAACGCGGAAAAAAATACATACGTGCTCGTTCGATTTCTTTGTTCCGGTTTCGGTGCCTTATCAGTCGTCACGCGCGACTTAAACAAATGCACCCCGATTTGTTTTCTTTTGCAATTTATTGCTCTTGTTTATCCGCAGAAACAATTTATTTCGCTTGGAAAAAATTCTTGTCGCGAGGGTAAACAGAGGAAGGTCATTGTTTCATGCCGATGTTACTTTTTCAGTTCCATTAATTTGCTGTTAATGCATGCGATCATTCTGCAAAGAAAATTCTGCGTCAGAATATTAAAATCACCTGTTGCTTCGTTAAATTAGAAAATTGAATTTGCATTCTTTAAACTCTTCGACAGTGCTACAACATTCACTTCTTCAAAGATCATTATTCTTTTTATTCTTTATACATTTTTTTTTTAGAGTGACCTTTCAATTGATTGAACTTTCCTGCATTGGTGGAAAAAGATATTGTGTTTATTTTAGAGATTAAAGTATGCAGTCTTAGCAGGCACAAGAAAGAAGAATTTTTTAAGATTCAATTAGAGAATGGATAAAACACAGTCACTTTCATTTAGTATGCAAGAGTATGTTTCTTAAATGCCACAAAACAAACACTGCATTTTGAATGCTAATTGCTACATCTTATACCATAATTTTTGCGTCCGATTGCAACAGAACGGTTGCAACTTGCATTAATTCGTTCCCGAAAGTAGCGGCATAGGTGTTCGCTATCGACAAACCTAACTCGAACGCAACCAAGCAGAAACTTCACGCTGTCGCTAGGAATTGCTGTGCACTTTTCGCCACAATCTAAAATCCTTCAGATCGACGCACAAAAAAAAAAGACATAATAATAATGAGTGGTAATCATTTGCCTGTGATACAGGCCATAAACGAACACCCGTATCACATCTGGTAGTATAGCATGAAAAAGGTTGATGCACATACTAATAAAACTTTCTCCCAACCGGTGGAAGAAGATTAGGAAATTGACCCGTATGTTGGCCCGCAGATGATACAAACATCAGAATGATTTCACCTTCCAGAGAAATAGCAATGCTATCTGCATTCCCTCACGCGAGCGCATTTAATCAAATGGCTCATATCTCTTATCCAGTTTCACTATTTCTGATCCGGACGAGTTGCCGCAAGAATAAAAGTCAAACGGAAGTTAAAACTGCCGATCCTCTCGCTTTCGATCGCCGGTACGCGTTTAATTGCATCTGGCTGCATCTTCCTGGTCAGGCGAATCCTCCTGCTCGATAATTGCGAATCTTCGTGCGGAGTAGAAACTTAATAATCCCAGGAAAACGAACGAAAATTCCTTTCGTCGACTGCCTCCTAATTATTTGGGACAATTATTCAAATTATAAAACTGTTTTCGTCAGAAATTTTCAAGTGAACTTCTCTATTGAACCACATCTTAAATGCAATACAAATTGAATATCTGCATAGATGTCTTGTGAATGTACATTATGAATCGAATACGTTTTACGAAGAAAAATTTATTTGTAATTTAAAACTGTGAGTAGACTCAAAGAATTCAAGAATGTCAACATAGTAACATCATTAACGAGGGAAATAAATGTTTACTTAGCTTCTGTACCTTGTAATCGATGCACAAAAATTTCCGCAATCTAATGATTTTACACCGATGAGCTGAACACAAAGTTTAGACTGCACTCTACTGCAGACTTTTTTGTATTCACTTCAGGATCACGTATTTGAATAATTTCGCATAATGGGATGCATCGTTATTGCTAGACGTTTGAACCAAAAAAGTCCGACGTTTTCGAACTTTTGCAATTTTTTTTTCGGACCCCGGTAGCGATATTGGAATGAAAAAATTGCTGCACGTGCAACCACAATTTTTGCTGGGAAAGTTCGCCAGTGTTCGCCAATATGTTCCCCGACCACAGTTCACTGACTACACGTGTTTGCGAAAATATTTTTAGTACGAACATTCAGCCTTTCTTTGATCAGCCGGCCGAGGATTTCAGGCTTCGATTAATTGGCGCACCAGCAATTATATATCACCGGGCATATTAATATCTTTAGACGCGCTATTAAGATCGATTAGCGTTACGTCGCCGCGCGTTCTTAATTACGTGCCTCGCATTCCGATCGACGATGCTTTACGAGGCAAGTAAAGCTGTGCTCGGTGTCGAACCGATTCAACGCGACCACTGCTTCTTTTTCTCCGAGACGATAATTGAAATGATCCCTCGAACGATGTACTCTATGCAATTAGCGTTTTTGCGCGATAAGTGGACGGAATTGTCCTCCACGGTGCGTGTTTCCCTTGTACCGCGAACCAGCACGATTTCATCGACATTTTATAAATCTTTTTGTCGACGCTTATTCTAAAATTTTTTGGATGTAGTTGAAACCCGTGTCAAAATACACAATGAAATAATCAAAAGCTTTCATAGTTTTCTCGTAGAAAAATCACAAAGTTAGTCATGTATATATCTTCACACGCACCCGTACACTATTAGAAAACAAGGGTGTGATTAATTGTTTGCCATATGCTCAATTTTGATTTCTGTTTCATCAAAAAATTTGGGAACATAGGCAAAATCTGCACGAATGCATACGTTGAAGTCTCGTATAAAAATCTTTCGTAGTTTTCTAGGAAAAAATTCGTAAAGTCACCTTTAAATCTCACCCTCTAGAATGTAGACTAAAATCGAACACCATCGCTCGTTAATCGCTTGTAGCAATTTGAATCATGCTCTCTGTTCCGCTAAAAAATTCCCAGATATAGTTAAGACCTGTACGAACATATTCATGGAAGTCCGATACCAAAAGCTCCCACGGTTCCCCAGTAAAAAAATCGCAACGTTGCACAAGATTCCTCGTGGTCTCGACTTCCCCCCTTAAGGTGTCGCCTCGCGTGCCTCGCTGCGAGACCTTCGTAAGGTCGTGGACGTGGTCTGAGGCGAACGAACGATCTCTCGGAAGTTGCTCAGCGTCCACGATATAGAAACTACGACGACGACGACAACGACGACGACCTTGCCTGGCCGCGGCTCAAGACGTGTCCGTCCGCCTCGGGCATTTCCTTCCTGCGGCGAAATAAAACTGCTCGGAACAGAGGACGTGAAAGCCGGTCACGGCGCGTTGGCCATGGAGTACGAACACTCTCTAATGAGCCTCTGTTACGGCTACCAGTTCCTCGCTCATTTTCGTTCCACGACCGATTCATTACCTCTCCGAGACACGGGCGCACGCGCGCCAGGCTCTCCTTCTATTCCCGATTCGGACGCGATCGGGAATCCTCTCTCTTTCCGCGGAATTCCGCGGAAACCGATGGAATTCTCCGAACCGTGAAAGCCGATTCTTTCGGGGCAATGTCGATCCGGTTACCGTTGACGCCAGTTTTTCCCCGTTTTTGCGATAAAACCTACAATTTGCGATATCAAACTTTGACGCGTATCTTCGCGCATATGTTGTCTGCATCCATCAATTTTCTGACGAAGCAAAATTCAAGCTTGAATTTTTTACGACCGATCAAAAGCGCCTGTATATTCGGTGATTGTCTAAAGTGCTGGAGGATAGCTTTGCAATTTTTTTAGCAGAAATCTACGAAATCTTTCTGCACCAGACTTAATCGCATACTTCAATTAATCTGTGACCTGTATTTCCATATTTTTGGGAGAGTATACATTCACGGAAAATGTGGAAAATATTGAGGGCTCGAGATACTTGTTCCGCGCGCGTGCCGGATTCGGGTAGCCGAACGCTCAGCAGCAATTAGACGACCCAAGCGATGGTGGAGATGTATGAACCCGTTCCAGGACTCGTTAAAATCTCGAGTTCAATATCAGAATCTCAGTCGGCCAACAAGCGTACGCTCTATTAAGCAATACGGCCTATTGTTGGCAGCCGTCCGACGGAACAGGGAGGTCCGCGGGATACAGGCGCCGATCGTTGCGAAACTATTAAATAATCGGCCGGTGTATCGTTCGCCGGGGGATCGATTCGATCGACGAATCACCGCGTGTATTTCTGGGCCAGCAGGAAGACATTCCGTCACTTTCCAATTCTCCGCAGTTACCTTGCTCGAACGACTCGAGGATACCGATCTCCTCCATTGCCGAACGGGCTCTTCCGCCGGTAGTCGAACTGGAACTCCGTCACTTTCGAAATGGCACGATCACACAGGTTTTACGTGGAATCGCGGTTTCCGAGGAATTCCGTGAAAGAGAGAGGATTCCCGGCTCCCAGCCACGCGAGATCGTTAAATATTCTTGAACCCGGCGCACCACTAAAATTTACGGGCTATGAAGTCTCACTTTTATATGGAATTCGCTTCAGGTTTATGTAATGTCTCGGTATTTTAGTAACTCGGAAACTCATCCAAAGATTTCATGAAAAGATTCATTAAAAGATTCAGTAGGTGTATCTAAAACCAGGATAAACACATTCGCTGAAATCTCGTCTCAAAATCTGTCACGGTTTTTAATAATAACATCCCACCACTGTACTTGATCGCTTGCAACAACCCTAATCTCGATTTCCCCGCCACGAAAAAATTTGCAGACATACTTAAAACATGTACGAAAACACACACTGAAATCTCCTACCAAAACCTTCTGTCGCTTCAAAGTATAAAAATCACAAAGTTAGTGCAGAACTACACCCTCCAGAATCGAAACTATAACAAACCACCGCTGCACCTAATCGCTTCTAACACCTAAAAAAAATTTACGGGCATACTTACAATATACACGGTAGCATACATTTACGTCCCGCTACGAAATCTTGTGTCGTTTCCGAGTAAAAAATGGCAAAGTAAAGGGGGTAACTAGGTTCTAGAGTGTGGAACTAACTAGGATCTAGGGTGCAAAGGTCACGGGCCGCAAATCTATCGATCGTAAATCGAGTCTGGATTCGACAATCGTGTCCCGTGGCGGTGAGATTTCCCAGGCATGCGTAGCTCGCATTTAACGACCAGGGTGAAAAAATAATCGGCAATGTAAATGTAAATTAGCGTCCCCGCGGGGGCACATCCCGCCGCCCAACATTCTTGCGCGCGATGTGCGATGTACATCCGAGACCGCTGCGAATTAAAACAACTTCGCAAACAATTTACATCGAATTATCCTCCTTAATTTCTCTGTCGAGGTTTATTACAGCGCGGCGACGACGCACCGACGCGTTCGCGCAATAAAACATCAGATCGAAGTGTGTTAACGACTGTGCTGCCGGCTGATCGATCGTATCCATGCTAATGAGACGCAAGATCGATAGAGATTCCTCGAGGATCTTCTCTCTGATCGATCGTCAGAGAAATTTCCGCGGATCGTGCAGCTGTCGCGTTCGCGCGCGCTCACGCGGCTGTCATAAGATTATTCAGCAAAATCAACGAAAACGTTTCCGAGACCCGGTTTGTCATACTAATTGCGGATTATTTACGAACTATTTACCTGGTACCAGTCCCCAAATGTCACCTAGTCCAAGAACCTTTTATTAACGCTGACTTTTCCAGCAAGTTTCGCTCATTAACCTTTACGTTGCATAATTGATATCGCCAACTAGATTCTTCGAGTACACCTTCTAAAAGAGAAAAGCTTTTCCCGTTGCTACGAATTCGATTCTCATGTATTTATTAATCCTTAGCACTCGAATGGCGACTGTAAGGCGACACTAAAAATTGCTGTATCGTTATTCAAAATATTTTTTATATGATTAAATTTGTTTGTATTTAATGAATTATTAAATATTTCAGTACTGTACGAGTCACTTGCACCATTTTCCTATGTATAACATGAAAAAAAATGTATAGAGAAGAGGAATATTCTAGGTCGGAAGAAGTGTTTCGTTTTCGAGTTAAAATAGCTTCGGGTGCAAAGGGTTAAACGTAATCGAGTGTCGATAGAAATGCAGTTTTTAGAAATCGCAGAAACGGAGATGAATATGTTTGGAGACATTTTAGAATGAAGTCGTCGTTGCTTTTCACAAGCTTCGCGATGAAAGCATGCAGAAGCCGCGTTTGTATGGAATTGTTGGGAAGCTGCGAAGAGGTGAGAGATCACAGAGATCTCTCCGCCACATTTTTGAAATACCTTCCGAGAAAGACACATCGCATTTGCTTGCATTTGAAACGTGAATATAGTACATGAACAGTGTGACGATCGACACTACCAATAAACATGAAACATAGTATTAAAGATTTAAAACGAAAAATGTGGGGCGTATTCAATAGATAATTGATGCATGAATAGTTCATCTAACTCTAAGATTTTTCGTTTTAAATCTACAGGTATTTTCATAGCTACAAAAAAATTCATAGTCACAAATTTTCAGGACTATCTGTATGGGCCTAGGAAAAATTATTCTCATACTTTTATAGTCCGTCTTAGTCTAGAGAAAAAATCACAAAGTCAGCCGTAAATATCACCCACTAAAGTCTAGAATTGTAACAAAACATTGTTGTCGTTGATTGTTTTTGTAGTAAGTCATCATTTCTGCTGCGCTAAAAAATTTGAGGATATTCATAAAACCTGTACAAAAATTTAAGTCCTGTACCGAAATCTTTTGCAGTTGTCTAGTAAAAAAATCGCAAATTCAACACTAAACCTCACCCTCCAGAGCCTGGACTACAGCAGCAAACAACGATGCTCTTGATCGCTCACAGCAGACACGATTTTGATTTCTGCTTGCTGGAAAAATTTGTGGATACAACCAAAGTATGTATAAAAATATACAGCAAAGTATTTTTTTAATTTTTCACAGTTCTCTGGTTAAAGAAAAAGATTGCAAAGTTGAAGAAACGACAGGGGTCGAAAATCGAATTCGTGGCGGAGAAAATTCTTAAAGAACTGATCGATAAATGGAAAATGTTAAATAAAAAGGCAGCGTGGTGAGTGGAGAACACAATAAGGAAAGAAAATGCAGTTCGAGTCGGACTACTTATGGCGCCGATATTTCGCCGTGTTGCTGGAGATATGCGAACGGTATCAGTTCCGGTGGAAAGCGCGGCGCCCGTTCGAGATCCGAAATGTCCCGTGACAGTCGATTAATTGAGGCGATTCTTTGGCCAGCGGGGAAAGAGGGAGATGGAAAAATCGAAGCCGGGCTCTATGCAGCATGCAAATCGCGTTAGGTTTCTCCGGCGAAGTATGCGAGGTCGTCTTGGAGAACCGGTCGCGTTGTGCTTTACGGTTCGCGAATTTCGAGCGACTATGTCTCGTTTACTTTGACGCGCTCACACGAAACCAATCCGGAACGGGTTGATCTCGTTCAGTTCCTGCTTCGTTGTCAATGGAGAAATATTGATCATTTTATTGTACCGTCGAAACGGTGACAGAAAATACTTTGCGAAAATTGAAACGCATTTCTCAGATGAGTATGCGAGACGCTGACGAGATACAGTGTTCTCTCGATATATGTCAACAACACGGATCTTGCCAACGACATATATCGTCCAGGAGATACTATTCTTTGGGCCTCTCGAGCTTCGAGGCTCCTCACGGGGTATACGCCGCTGTAGTGGGGATAGTTTAGCGACTTTTATCCGTCAGATATTTGCGACATACAGTAACGAGCAAAACTGAGTCTACACTATTCGAAGCAACATAAGTTTTTCAAAATTAGATCAAATGACTTGAATGTTATTGAGAAGTTAGAAGGATTAGTTTATTAGACGAGGTGTAAAAAATCTATGAAAAAAGTTTGAATTGGTCGAAATCGCAAAAGAAATAGCAAAAGTTCGTTTTTTCAGCTTTTTGATCTGAGCCTGTATTGAAAATTTCAAAAATGTGTTTAATTCGCTTGAATAAATTATATCCATGCTGAAAATTTCATCGATATTGGTTAATTCGTTTACGAGTTATAAACGATTAAAAGTGCGATTTTAAGTCGAAAATCGTGAAAAATGGCAATTTTTCCACTTTTAAGCGTTTACTACTACTGTTTATTTTGCGATTCCGACCAATTCAAATTTTTTTTCAAAAATTTTTTACTCCTCATCTAATAAACTAATCCCTCTAACTTCTCAATAACATTCAAGTCATTTGATCTAATTTTTAAAAAGTTATGTTGCTTCAAATAGTGTAGACTCAGTTTTGCCCGTTACTGTATATCGGGAAAAGACTAAATCTGTTTCATAAACCTAGGTACCATTTAAAAATTAAATTACTACATATTATACTGCGTGAAAAAATTAACCGAAAATGTGGAATAATTCCTATCAGACCTTTGGACCTATTCGTTTTCGAGAAAATTGTTTTTCAGGGTTCACCTGAACACGTCTGTGTGTTAAAATTTCATTTTCTCGAGAGCGAGGCTCGAGAGAGCAAAATTTGACTGTATATTTTCGATTCAGATTTTAGCGTAGAATCGATTTATCTTCATCGATTTCTCCCTATATCATAGGTCCAATCGATACGCGATTTAATCAACGTCTTCTCGAAGCAATTTCTATGACACAATCAACACTCTTTTGTTTTTCTTGTAGAACGATAACGATATTGGTAATAGATGTTCAATTTCTATACGCTGAAGAGAGCTACACAAGATTATCAGTGATAATAGATTAAAGCAACAAATCTACGAGATAACTCGAGTAATCACAGGTATTCCGCGTGTTTGGATCGTGACTGATGGACAGGCGCAAATATGTGATTCGTGTTATCGATAGAGCACCAGTTTGAAAGGATTGATCGGATCCACGGCGTTCATCAAAAGTTTGGATCTTGCTTGATCCCAGAGAAAACAAATCGAACTATTTACCCTCTCTCTCTCTCCAGAAAAAATTCTTAATTTTATTCAATTCTACAACTATGATTTAATTTTGTCCTCGTTAAATGATGTATTTGTCTTCTGGAAAAATTGATTTCGAGAGAAATGTTCTAAATTGTTTAAATACCTTTTTCTTTTTAGTCTATCGACGGTATCATTTGTAAGCATAAATATTGAAACAAAGTAGAGACAGTGCAAGATGTCAGAACGTTTTCTAATAGAACAATTCATTAATTTTAATTTAGCGAAGCAACAAAAACATATGAAAGTAAAGATAAAATATAAAGAACAAAGAGAAAACCGATAAAGACAACGTAATAGATGGAGAACATATAAAATGAAAATCATACTGTATTGTATGAAAATTTTCTGCAGAGAATCTGCAGATTGATCGTCAGATACCCGGCGTCATTTTGTACGAATCTCCGCTAAAATGTGAACGCATATTTTACGGTTAGGTTCGCGATATCGTGCAGTCACATCTAAGAACGAAAGGAACAAAAGAAATAAGCATACTGACGAGAAAGAGAGTGATTACGCTCTCCCGGCGCGGCGCGGCGCGCCGCTCAGAATGAGCCGCGGGCAACGGTTCTTTTAACGATGTTGATTCTACGATGAACTTTTCCTCGAGTCGCAATTAGTCGACACCGGGTCGCGTAATTAGACTCGGATAATTCCGCGGTCTCCTGGTTTATTTGATCGTTCTATCGAGACAGCCGCGAGGAGGCAAGAGTAACTAACGCGACCGTGTAAATACTTAATTGCCCCTGCCAAATCGTGCTACGATTCGCGGCTTTCTCACTTGATTAACTTTTTCGGGACGAGCCCCCACGCGGCCGTCCCGCCGCCATCGGAACTCGTTGTCAATAATTCCAGAAATTCCAAGATAGTCCACGACATTCGGAAAATTTTTCGTCGTGTTCTAGTAAAAAAAAATCGCAAAGTTAGTTTAAAATAGCTCTCCCTCTAAGCTAGCCCAGACTAGACGGTTTTAGACGACTGAAAGTGGGCAGATTTTGAGAATTTGTTTCACATGAAACCGCTAAATGAAAAATTCTGGTATTTTTTTCGAGACTATAAACGCAACGTCCATGTCTGTACAACAATTTTTGGAAAACTAAAAATGTTCGAAAATGGCGAAGTTGTGCACTAATTTCGAAACCTCTGTCCCGATCACATGAAACACCGGTTATCAACGCTACCAGTTATAAAAGTGAATAAGTACGTTAAATTAAAAAGGAAATTAACAGTTTTAGGAATTACGGTAGCGTGTATGGTAAAGGGTGAAAGGTCTAGGCCAACACACACAATCCTCCGCATCGAGATATTGCGAAACAGTGGGGAGAAGGTCGCGGAAAACCGTCTGTGAGAGTGATTTCGAGTAGCTGTGTAGAAAGCAGATCTATTAAGAGCGATTTACCAATTAAGAGCTCGACTCGAAGGCCGTGCCTTGTAAGGCTTTACAAGTTCAAAGTTTTCCCCGACCGGGGCTCGCTCGGGCGAAAGTTCAAGTGACGTTGTCCGAGGACCGGAAATCGTAGGGAATCGAATGCACTCGCGATGCAACGGAACGATGCGCGCCATGCGTCGAGAAGGCTCTGCAAAGGAATTCACTGAACGGCCGATTTCCGACCACGGCAACGATAAATTTATCTTTCTCGCCTCTCCGTCCGAGCCGCGGCTTTCTCCCGAGTTTCTATATTAATATTTTTGTCGATCACTTTTTCGCAAAAAAGTTTCTCCTCGCGAATCCGGTCGCGCCTGCTCCGACCGCTTACGGGTCGGTTCATATCTGACGGCGCCGGACGGTTCTGCCGCCGGACTCTAGGC